>VUQR01006237.1:1882-15411 GCA_015108515.1 Hemichromis elongatus | reverse complement strand
TCCCACCACCTGCACTGAATCCAGGGTGCATCCTAGGACAGAAATGGCCTTCCTGATGAGAACAATAATAATAATAATAATAATAATAATAATAATAATAATAATAATAACAACAACAACAACAACAACAATAATAATAATAATAATAATAATAATAATAATAATAATAATAATAAAAAGCAGGATTTAAACTTAATTTAAGTTTAAGCCAATTTAGGGTTTTTTTGCGATTTCTTTGTTTGTTGAAGCAAAACTGAACATTCCTGCAAGAATATAGCTATTGTTTGGGTTATTAACATTTTCCTTAATAATGGTGTTGCCCATTCATCTGAACAATTGGGTTGAAAATTCATATTTTCTCAAAAAGAATGAAGAAATCATTGTCATAATCATGCCATGATTTAATATAATTGAAATGGAATTATATTTGTAACCAATATACCCATCAGATTAGAACACACGTTTTAATATATAGTATATATATTTATCTATCTATCTATAGATAGAGATTATCCTGCATTCAATCTTTTTTTTTTCTATTCAGTTATTCTTTTCGAGCAACAGACTAAATCTTGCCATATTATTATTTCATTTATGTCATTTATATCCCTTCACGGGAGGCAACAGAGACCCCTCCATCCGATCCCTCCGCTGGCACCTGTTTCATCTGGCTCCGGCACGACAGCACAGAACCAAATGAGTATTTTAAATATTCATCGAGTGCTGCTCGTCTCTTGTATACACTACTGGCCTCTCACACAGATGATCCGGGGCTCCAGTTTCAGAATTTCCAGGTGGAAACCACTTCAAGCCAGTGAGGGGCTCCGTGCACATGCTCTACGTCAATTGAGCACCAACGACGAGTCACCGAGGATTAATTTCACTGTCGCTATTCACTCTGAAACGAGTGTAACCAAACCCAGTTCCATCACCTCTAAATATTAGACGAGTTTTGTCTGCTTCGTTATCAGCCTCATTATCAACAGCAGGTAAATGGACTCTGTATGGCCATCGGAGAAGCGCATGGGTAGTACTGGCCCTCATATATTAGGCATCCAAGAATGAACTAAGGACACTCTGGTGATGTGCAGCTCTGCGTAAAACCTAAGAGGAGGACAAGGAGCGACATCGGAGGCCCAATAAAGGTCCAGAGCTGCGTCAAGACACCAGGCCCACATCAGGTTCGCCAGGTTGTATGGTTTTCACTGGAAGGAATAATAAATAGAAACTTTTAAAGTAGAACCTGTTATGTGATGGGGAAAAAAACCCTACTTTGGTGTTACGCGGAGGCATCTTTCTTGCTATCCTCGGACAGGAAATGTTACGCAATCTGCACAGAGTAACCGGCAGTGCAGGCTTTAAATGCAGTGTTTGATAATCATTAGCCATCTGGACGTAGTCATTTGATCTTACAGCATCTCGATCCCAAGAACTGCAGCCTCAGCCGACTAAAACTAATCCCGGGATGGTGGTAGTGTGTGGGAGGGGGTTGTGGTGGAGCTTGGGTAGATGGCCCAAAAAATCTATCTGATGCACGGTTGCTTTATGTCTGAAAATGCATCACAGGCCATGTCAGTCAGCATCTAAGCTTACGTTTGGGACAGCAGTTACGTTCATTATTGTGCGAGCTTTTTAACAGAATGTGAAACACTGAAATAGGAAGACAATGCACTGCTTTATCCCTTTATTTTCTCCCTCTTTCTCCCATTGGCAAAGTAATGTGGTCTGCATGTGCTGCAAAGGTAGACCGTGCACCAGTGATCTTTATAGCAACCACAGGCCTGCAGGCCATTAGCCAGGCACCAGACTGGTGAGGAACCGTGTAGTTGATTTAAAAAATAATTTATAAAAAAGCATTTACAGCGGAATATCCTACTTTTCAAAAATAGCCTACAATAAATATTTAAATTTAAATTTACATTACAGCGTTTAAAGGACCAAAGAGCTCATTAAAATCCATTTAGACCACGTGTTTGCATTAAGATTGCAGAAAAATGTTAAGATGCAGGAAAAATAGTCAATTTCTGAAAATTTTTAATTCCCATACTGTGGTCAGAAAGGCCCAATTTAAACGTGCAATTTTCTCTCTTTGCCGATATGTCAAAACATATTTTAATGTCTTAAAATCCACGCGGGCTGTAGGACAAAATAGAATAATCTCGATGTTCCAGCTGGAGAAGAATCCGACACAACCTTTTCTCGGGTTAGGCCAGTCAGAAGAGGGGGTTGGTCCAAATTATTTGTCAGGAAATCGTTTAATCCGGAGACAAAACCAATCCTCATCCACTCAGAGTACAGCAGTCCCGGGGTTAAAAACAGCGCCACGTTTGAGGTCTGCTCCTCTTCAGAGAGACGCACTCTTAAAGAGACTGTAGAGGCCCCAAAACGCAGCAGAGCAAAGAGAGGCTCGTGAAGGTTGGATTAATTGATTCTTGGGAAGAGATGCTTGAAAAATGTGTTTTTATTTGCTCTCTGGCAATTCTTTTCATATGTACTCACAGCTCTAACCGGGAGGAGGGACACTGGATAGAAGCTGTTTGGGTCCTAGACACAAAAAAAAATAGAGAGAAAAGAAAAGAAAGTCCACTGTTATGAATACAGGTAGGCCAAACTGAGGTGCGTTTTGTACCATTTTCGGTTCCTTGCGCACACCACTTAAAGGGTTGGGGCCTGTCTCATATTTCATACACAGAAATAGCTGTAAGTTTGTAAGTAAAAGTAGGATTAACGTGCAGATTTGAAACAAAAGACAGTTTCGGATACTAATTAATAAAACTTTGGAGAATTTCAGTGGCTGTAGTTTCATTCTCGTCGCGTGTTGTTGCCGCTTTGTGTGTCTGCGCCTTTAAAAAGGTGCACGGGGCACCTATCTTTCTGTAAGTGTGCAGCCTGGACGCGCAGGTAGAAGGGAGGAGGTTTCTGTGTGCAGAGAGGGAACCGGTAGGAGAGAGAGAGAGGGAAGAAGAGAGGAGCACAGGGCTGAAATTGACATTTGATACTCAGGAAGTTCAGGAGTCTGCTTGGATTTCTTTTGTTTCATTGTAATTTTGCAGTCCTGCTGCGGGCAACGCGGACGGGAGGCTTGTGTCACTTCCACACAATGTTAATAGCGGAAAATCCTTAAATGATAATGATAGGTTAAGGACTAAAATGTGAGTTGGGTCCGACTTCAGAGCGGTTCGTGACGCGCGACGATGGACTGAGAGGAAGGTACGAACTATATGTCGTTTTTTGGTTATTTTTTTAACGCACAGGTTAGCAGTTTAAATAAAGCAGCCAAATACACAGGATAGCTTAAAGAAAGGGTTCATGTCAAATGAGAAAAGATGGGCGAGGAGGCCGTGTTACCTACCAAAATACTGATTTGTTTTACTTTGTTTTTTTTTTGTTTTAAAAGATGAATGATTAATGGCCTACTACCAGATCTGTAGTTTTATAAATCTAGCCTATTCGAATACTTCAATTTAAAAACTTTAATCGCAATTAATTCAATTTATTGTTAGGTACTACTTTTGTTTAACCTCTTCTGGCGCGATGGTTAAAAAAGATCCGCACAAATAGTCCGTTAAACGTGGTCGAAATTAATATGAAATAGACTAAATGCCAGAAATGCGACATTTAACCGCCTCCCGATAAAATATTATTTAAATAAATGTTAAACGTAATGCATTTGTGATAATTAAATAGGCTCTTTTTTATTTTCGGTGATGCTCGAGCTTTGTGGTAAGTAATAACCTTGCACCTGCTTCTATTTCCGTTCAATACCGAGAATACAGAGAAGACCTCAACATAATCCTGCGGATTAATACTGAATTGGGTATGTTGTCATGTATATTTTTTCTTTTCTTTTCATTTAAAAAAAAAACTCTGTCCACTGAGGGTAATTAGGATTGTATACAGGGTGTATGGCGTTATGAAACGGGACATTATGCCCAATAACCAAAAAGCCCCCCCCCCCCCAGAAAAAGGCTGGGAGGTATCGTTAAAATATAAAAGTAGAAAATATAAAGTACTTGGATGTGACTTGAAGTAGCGTTTTGTGTGTTTCAGGTCATAAGACTGAATTTAGATCTTGCTGCAGGACTTAGAGGAGTGATAAATCCTCCTGAAATAACCGTGAAGTTGAGGACTTGTAGACTCCCTATTCAGACAAATGCGATTAACATGGGGCTTTGGAGCAGCTTTGAGGTTAAATTAACGATGACAGAAAGAACTTTGCAGTGTTAACATTTCAAAAATATAAAGCACGTCTAATCATGAGGAAGGGAATTATGAGTGCTTCGTAAACATCCGTTTGGACGCATCATTTCAGGTAATATTCTCACGTAATGTTGGATTTTTAATAAGTTGGCCGGTGTTTGAATTGATCAAATGTAACTATAGCTTTATGTTTAGGTTTAAATTAAGCTGTTAAAGACGACATCAGGAGTTCGTCTGTGACAAAAGCTACTTAAATATTGTAAATATACAAACCTCACATGTTTTTTTTTGTCTTTTGATAGTTGGTCTTCATGACACATCAAAACAAGATGGCTTTTTAAATTGGTTTTTATTTCTCACATAAATCTACATTTATCATTAACATTAGCAGGTTTGCATGTCTTGAATAAATTAACAAAATGTTACAAAAGTAACGTTTTCTCTGATTTCATTTTCCTTCAGAAACACTGTCCTTGTTTTTCTCTGTTCTACTTCCATGAGTCACAGAGGCTCTCTTTTAAAAACATATTAATAAAATCTCATGAAGCTCCATTCTTAACTAATTAAGGTATGGAAAAACACAGGCAAACCTTTAAAGGACACAGGTTCTTCTTTTTTTTTTTTTTTTTCCGTCTTGCCTTTTTAGTGGTATTGATTTCTCCAGGAAATGGCAATGGGAGTCTTGCTCAGGGAGCCATTTGGGCGTCTGAAGAATCACTTAGTACATGGTTTGATCGCTGGAATCAATGGGAGCTCCACGCACTGCAGGGCCCAGGGTGAGGGAAGCTAATGGCTGAACCAAGGGTGGGGCGTCTGGGCCCTGCCAGGACAGAGCTGAGGACAGCTAGCTTCTCTGTGATTCGGATTATCTGCGGCGCAAAGATGCTTTTGACAACATATCCAAGGTCAGGAGATGGCTTGAAGGTTATGATTCAGCTGCAGTATCATGATTTAAGCATTTTTATTTATTATTTCGATATGAAGGAAAAGACAAATAGGCTTAGTTGTTTGTGTATATTTTTGTAAAGGAAGCCTTGCATATTTATTTGACAGACATTTTGAACTAGTTGAGTTGCTTCATTGATGATATCTTAGTCTGACTGCAGCCGATTTCTGGGATTTGTTGTTAAATCACAGGGACACCATGCAATATGTGAATTTATCCTTGACTTAGCTTGCACTGTATTTTCATTTCACTGAGACAAAAGACTGCAATCTGGCTTTTACCTGTACACGTAAACTCTTGAAATAACAAGATCATCAACAATGATGAGCACTAAAATTTATTTTATCGCAAATTTTAAAGGTTAAAAGTATGAGTCACTTTTATTCCTTTATGCTTTAAAAATTTCCCCTGAAATCTTTAAGGACAAAATAAACCCAGGAATAATGCGAATAACATAACTGATGCACCTCAACCCAAATGCACCAAGCAAATTGAGAGGTTTGTTAAAGGTGTCACACTTTGAGCAGGTTGATTGTGTAGGGGGAGGGCAGAAGCCAGGATGTAAAGGGATTACCTATCAGTTTATGTAAGGGTCATTTATGTGCCAAACTTAAGTTTAAGACATCGGTGGGTTTGATAATTGAGCAGTGAAGTGCATACGTGTTTCCTTGTTTGGTCTTAGCAGAAAAGCAGCTAATGTATTTTGTCAGCGTTATCCAAGTGGTATTCCTATAGTCCTGTATGAATAAAAAAAACATCACCTGTCCCTAAAAAAATCTTGGAGAGAGCAAAATCCATCAAGCATTTTGTTTGGCTTGATTGTATGTGGGTAAGATGCTAAGAGTCAGGGTTAGTATTGCACAAAACCTTGTAAAATGTCCTGTAGATATGTTATAAGCAACAACATAAAATTCAACTTACAAAAAAACACGAATAGTCGATTGATAACTGCATAACATGCTTATGTATATGTATTTATCAGGTACGTATGCTGTCGGGGTTAGCTGTCTGTTCCTAGAAATCTAAAAGCGGGAGTACAGGTGATTAGACGAGAACAGGTAGAAGTGGGTGTTTGCTCACTCGCAGGATTGACTGGACTTATATTTAGTTGCTCACATTGAAGCACGGTGGCTTTGACCTGTTACTCAGTGTGTGGATCAGTCCACTGCAGTGCAGTCAGTCTTGAGCTAAGCTGCGTCACTGCAACACTACGGACATATTGAAGGCTGTTCTAAAATAATGTCTTCACTTGCTCTCATTTGTCTTTCTCTTCTCTCTCTCTCTCTCTCTCTCTCTCCAGGCTGTTGCATCTGCTCTGCTCTTGTGGGTTGGTGCTCTAGTTTGCATAGTTTTGATGACTGTCCCTTGGTGTTGGGGTGATAATGACTCCTGTTCTGTGTATGGCACTGGTAGAATTCACTGTGAGAGCTCACTATCAGTGAATTACCATAGGGCCATAAACAGAGCAGAGAAAGAACCACTTGATGACGATGTCCGTCTATCGCAGCTTACTTTCTGTAGCTCCTCTCTCTTGTGCTTGTGGGTGGGGTGAATGTGATGTAATGACTCTGGTGCGGTTGCATGAGCTTTGCTGCGCTCATCTCGCTTCAGCATCTTTCTGTCTTTAGGTGTCTCTATAACAACAACTGCTTGCATTTGGATGCCCCAGCCACTCCTCTTCTTTGCCCATTTTGGCACTAGCACATTTTTGCTTCTGTATATATACTTTGAGCAATTATGTGTAGTGCCAATATAGGACAAGACAGACTTCCATCGCTTTTGCACAACTGCGGATTGATACAATTTGGTATTTATTATTTAAAATGTGCTGATGATATAAATCTTAATTCTCCTTGCTGTGTTCTCGGTTTTCATGTATTTTCGTGGAGCTAAAATTCAAAGACACGCTGACATTTCTGCTGTAGTCTGGCTTAAACCACGACCCTGGAGGATGATATCAGCACAACAGGGCTATATAAGAGTCAGCTTATTTTTCACATTGTTTTTGATTGTTTTTTATGTTTTAAAAAATAACACTTCTTTCTGTGCTTTTCAGCTTCAGATAAATGCCATCTTGTCTTAGTGGCTACTTTATAAGAAGAGGCCCTACAGCTATCAGGTGGTGTTTGGCAATGGTAGAACTCACACTGGTGAGGTAGATGGATCCGGTGGTTCTAGACTTGCCAACTACTGCCTGAGAGCATCCACCAGCTGAGAACAATGCGGAGACAAAAAACTAGCCCCAAGCAGAGAAGCATCTTAAGCTCATTTAAGTCAATGAGTGAGTGGCTGACGGTGGTGAAGGGTGGGGTGAGACTTTGTTCCTCCCCTGCACACCCTGGCCTCAAAGCTCCAGTGACTTGGTATAAAGTTTTTACGAGCGATTTTAAAGAGCAATCAGGATCTAGATGAAACTCCCAAAGTGTTTGGCTTCTTTAATTCAGAAAGGATGACATGCAGGAGGCAGGACAAGCAGAAATCAATTTTTAGCTTTGGGAAATGGTTTCACCTCTAAAAACAAGAAGGAAAAAAAAAATCTATGTAAGTGTTTTGTTGAAACTAGATATTTGAATGCAATCAATGAAAAAGTCTAGCACTGCATCCTAAAGTATTACCTTGTTCTCCTCTTCGCAAGATCGGGCTGACAGTTTTACCAGATAATTGTTAAAACATTTTATAGTGGTTCGGGTACTCGGACAACAAGACATATATTCAGCTCACTATTTCATTTGAAATTGTTTAGATTATAGAAAAAAAGAGGAAGCTGAGATTTTCAGATTCAGTTTTTTTTTCTGATGTAGGCTAAACTAACTAATTTGGGGGGGGGAGAGCAGGAAAATAAACAATAATGATGACAAACATGGTTTTTAATGGAGAAACTGATAGCTCGTAGTTTGTTCCATGCAGATAATGTAATTAAAATAATGGTTCATCAGTCAGTCTTTGACAAGTGGACAAATGAGTGCAGCTCTGCAGTGTCAGAGGGACGAAGGGCTCCACTTTATGTTTAGAGGTTCAGCTCCTCCGCCTTCAGCCAGCCATCAGGGGGTTCCTCTCTTAGCTCCATGGCATAATTGGCAAACCGTGTGGTGTCATCTTACCCTCCTCTTTTCAGTGCAGCCTTTTCCCCTCCTCCCTTCCTTCCCCAAATGGAATGGGTGGAGAGTGAGGCAGTCTTTCAAATGTTAGTTTGGTTTGCTGTAACAGTCCATTGACAGTTTGGCGTAAAAACCAAGCTCCATACTGAGCTTCATATATCTGGGTCAGGGTCTGCTAATGTAGGTGACAGGGGGATCTGGGGATTAAAACCTCTTTATCTGCCTTTGCTTAAATCCTGCTTTATAGCCTACACTTCAGCTTTAGCTAATATGATTTGTATTGTTTGCCTGCAGGCTAGCTATATTTGATCTACGTGGATATCATCATTGGACCTTTGCAGTGGCTCTTTTGCTTTTGTGCTGATTGGCCATTAAAACAGAGAGTGGGTAAGTGCTTAGATTGTGGCGATACACATACTAGTTGACATAAAGGATCTCAGCTCAGGCTGATATTCTCTGGGCAGCTGATTCAGGTTAACTGCACTTTTTGTCTCATGTTACAGATATATCACGCACGTATAACGCGTAACTTTCTAGGCATGAATGTAAGGATTTAACATGTTCTTAATTGTGAGTGCACAGCTTCTAACTCATCACTGAAAAGTGTAGTTGTTTACCTAGCATACATATTTGTCTGTGTGTCATGCAAATAAATACTTTTAAAACACCGATCCATTGTGTCAGACTCCCTCTAACGATCTTCTTTGCAGCAAAGTGCATTGAGGGATAACCCTTGTCAATTCAAGGCCTTCTCCAGATGGACCGAGCAGCTCAGGTTACACCGCATTTTTCAGTACCCCCTCTATCCCACAGCCCCCCTGGCCCCTTTCTCTATTTCTCTCTCTCTCACACACACACACACGGTTTCCTGGGTGGGTAGAGTTGAGCTGAGACAGTGCTTCGCCTGTGTTCTAATGCAGGCTACTGAGCATTAGTGAAATGAGATTATCATCGTTCTTACGCAGTGTCTGGGTTGAAGGTGGACAGAGGTGTGAGCCGGGAAGGTGAGGAGGCCATTATTAGACTATTAGACTACATTATGGGGGAAGACGCTTCATCAGCAACACGTCGGCAAGACGCCTAGATTTAAATTGAAATTGATTTAGAGTGAGTTGATTACATTTCCACAGATTAGAAAAGTTTCCATTTTACACTATAGGGGCATGCATAGGTCAAAAGTAGGGTTCCCTGTCCTAAGGAGCACTACAAAGGCAGGTTACTGAGTTCATCGACTAGATGAGGGATGCATTCTCAAGTTGTGGTTCAGCCCTATGGGTGAGCGGTAGGAGATTATGTCTTGTTAGAGCAAGCGGGGGCTTGGACTGCAAGCAGTTCGCCCATATGTGTGCGTGCTCTGTGTGCATGCATGCACGGGCATAGGGCCTGGGATGCACGTATTAAGAAACGATTAGTGGAGATTAAAGCTCTGCCCCAGAGTCTGCTTGCCCGACTCCAGGCAACAAGAATGACCAACCCCTCCCTTCACACCCTGCAGTGCCCCCTGTGGAGCTGGGCCACAGAAGCTCGTGCTGCAGCCTAAGGCTGCCGACGGGGGAGAATCGATATCGCTGCCTCTTCTCTTTTGAGAGCTTTTCCACCACTAAACATATCACCTCCAGGATGGAGCGCAGGCACTCCCGCTAAAATCTGGTTGCCTAGATTTTGGTTTTAATGGTTTTAATGACATCTGGTCTGATTTTGTATCAGATGATGTGTCTGAAGTTTGAAAGTGAGCACTGCAGTGTGGTGCACCATGATGTCAGCAGTACCTCAGTGCAGCAGTTGGACTTCTTATTTAAAGCAGATGGTACAAATGCAGGTGACGTAACCACCTAACAGGTGTTCATTCATCCAGAAGAATGGGGTCTACAGTTATTTAGGTTATTGAGGACATTTATTCTCACAGTCATAACACTCTAGCCAACAGATGCGAAATTAGGTTTTACAATATTTAAAATTATTCATAGTAAACTCTTTTCTTGAGAGGAGAGGTCAAATAAATAAAGAAATATTTTGCTGGAAGTTCAAAACATATATTATTAACACATATTTGAGCTTTTATTTTGAAATGCAATTCTCAAGAACTCCACTCTCAACTTTAAAGAATACATTTATTAGTGGGTGAAACTGGTGACAGCTATCCTAAGGCTTTTATCTTGTGTTATTTTGTTACTGCTTCAATTACAAATTTAAAAAGATTAAATGTACTTTATGTATGGATACTGAAGAGTGATCAAGAAATAATAAAGGAAGAGACTTGGATAGCGAGAAAGTATGCTAATAAAGCCTCTAATCTGCAGTGACAGTTTGCATACATGCCACACAGTGTATGACTGCAACATTACATGGAAAATTAATGTTTCTCTTGCACACAATACACTTGACCTTATTAAAGGGTCCGAGCGAAAAATCCCAGAGGGGAGTATCAATTTTTTAAAAAGAAGAAGAAAAATAAGGTCTTTTTCATCTATGTGAATGCAACGTGGCTCGGTTTTAATCTGGAGGAAGAGCGGGATATACACTGACGCCTGATAGATTAAGGCCCAAACGCTTCTCTCTCTGTTCTGCTCTGCAACAGAAGGGCCCTGCTCGCAAATCCCAGGCTTTAAAGCAGAGGTTTCGGGCAGCTTATGATGTAATCAAGGCCCATGTCTGTCACGGGAAAGGTGGAGGGGTGGGGGGGGGTGCTATAGAGGAGAGTGTAGAGGTTATTGGGCTTTCTGGCAAGTGCACCATTACGGATAAAAGGCGGAGAAATGAGGTATTTCTCCAATAAATGTAGAAGGAATGAGGCCGTAAGGTCTTCGTAAATCTTTAAAAGTCTGTCCTGAACAAATTATATGCCGAATATGATCATTTTCACATCCATGTATTTTTCTTGTGTGTTTCACAGAAATATTTTGGTGTTTTAGTGCCTCTATTTTAAGGCCACCTTCTCTTTAAGCCAACTCTTTTCTGATTCCCTGTGTCTGGCATACAGATAACTTGGAAAGCAAGTGGGTGGAGCTTCTATGTCTGAGATTGCCATATTAGGGATATGATCTCTCACTGATAAATAAAGCCTAAAGTGAGCATCGTAACAGTTAAAAGCACATTTAACTTTGGCTTTACATGTATTACTAGGAACTTTTTATGGCTGCCTTCACACGTTAGAGCATAAACAGCTTTAAGATGCCAAAAAGGTTTTAGAGAGCTGACTTTTCTAATCGTTAGGCTTTCGGATGAAGAGTGTAATAATAACCGAGAAACTGGATAAATGGTCAACAGCAGCCATTTTATTGGTCTTCATTTTTTTTCAAATACACAAATTTGGTGAGAGTCACACCAACTGTTACGCCTTCAGCAAACACAGCTGATTCTCGGCAAGCATGTTTTTATTGTGTGGCAAATCCTTTTGTGGATCACAAATAGTGCAGCTTCTGTCCAGGTATGACCAGCTTCCTGTGATATACAAAGTGATGGAGACCACCGAGTCCTGCGTGACATACAAAGGAGTTCATGTTGTAAATAACATGGTTGCCTCCTGGAATCCATGCACTGGACAAAAAAAAAAAAGGTGGACAAAAACACTTCTTCAGTAAGTCCTCTCAGCCATCCAGCAGTTAAAAAAAAAAGTTATCCTGAGTCTTTGCAAAATTTTGGCATGTACTTGGATTACAGTAGAACAAAAAAGGGAAGAAAAACAAAGAAACAAAAAAAAACAAAAACAGGGTAAGTCTGTCTGGGAGTGTCTGCATCTCAGATGCTGTGTTGTACAGTGAGAGAGTTAGTGAGCTGAAGTGGGAACGGCAATCGTGAATATGGTGAAACACAGGAGTGACTTTCTGACTATGGCACTCAATTCATCATCCTAAAAACAGGAACAGTCGAGCATGGACAATATAGTGAAAAAATCCCAAACAAAGACAATAAACACACTCAGTGAAACGGGTGGCTTTCCTCCCGAGCTTTTTGGTTCATCTTTGTTTTAAGCAAAGGTTAATTGTAAAGAAATAAATACTAAATACTCAACTTCACAGAGCTAAAAAAAGAAAAAGAAAAAAGAAACTAAATGGGAAAAATATACCAACAAACGCAATCTTTTTACATAGTAAACACAATGCATTGATAACACGTACACTTCCCCTGCAGATGCACATTTAAAAATATATTTGACATTGTACACAGCACGATGTTTCGGAAAACAGAACAGATTCACAAATCTCCTAGGTGGCCGTACAGTGCTTTCTGCTCCTTCCAAGGTCACTGCTCCAGGGTTACGACCTCCACTGCCTGGCCGTCCAGTGTGACAGTGTTATCTATGCGTGTGGCGACAGGTGCCATTGCAACCTGGACGGGCCGGTTACCCTGGGCAAGGCTGGTGACTACAGTCTGGTACATGCTGACTGGAATCTGGACCAAACCTAAAGGAAAGAAGAGGACAAGTTGGACTTAAACATACATCACCAGCATCACTAATACGTTTTTATTAGTTTAAACTGAGTACTTAGGTCGCATCATTCACAGGTGGATACAAGTACCTTTTTTTTTTTTACAATTACGTTTTTTGAATAAACCCATTGGACATGTAAAGATCTGTAAATTCTCATTGGACAACCAATTCTCTTCTACTGTCTTCAGAAATCTTGTTTTTTTTTTTTTTTATAATGGTGGCTCATTTAGATGCTGGCTAATTTAGAACAGGATATCTATACAATACCCAGCTCCTAAAATAACCATTGTTGTTGCCAAAAATGCCCAATGTATCAAATACGATACCAAAAATATATAATAAATATATAATCAAAATATTTCGATATTGGGTCTTGTTTAAAAACTTTGATTTTTGCATTGCATTTCGTTCTTTAGAAGCTTAAGTGTGCATATTTAATTGAGAAAGTTGAGTAGTTACCATCTAATACTTGTTTACCCAGCAGCACATACCTTTAAGTATGAAATAAAGTACAAATAAAATGCTTGATTTTCACTCACTAAAAATTAGTGGGTGTGCAATACTGCATATTTTGGTATCGATCCGACACCAAGTAAATACGGGCCAGTTCCTGCGATACCGATACTTTCAATAAATAAGGTGAATGCGTCATTAAATAGCTAAATCTCAATTAATTTTCATGACCTTAAGTGTTTTTTGTGGTGTTTCCTTTTTTTTTTTTTATATTAAATAGTTAAAACCCAGGACATAATTAGGACAAAGTATTTAATTAAATAGAAAATGCTTATAGGAAATGAATATTATCATTTTCTTTTAATAAAAATCTTAAAAAGTGCACGCAAACCAGTAAACA
>VUQR01006235.1:15465-34413 GCA_015108515.1 Hemichromis elongatus | reverse complement strand
GTACACGGTGGCTCTGGATGTTTCTACTCCAGACTCAGTCCACTGCTTCCGCAGGTCCCCCAAGGTCTGGAATCGGTCCTTCTCCACAATCTTCCTCAGGGTCCGGTCACCTCTTCTCGTTGTGCAGCGTTTTTTTGCCACACTTTTTCCTTCCCACAGACTTCCCACTGAGATGCCTTGATACAGCACTCTGGGAACAGCCTATCCGTTCAGAAATTTCTTTCTGTGTCTTACCCTCTTGCTTGAGGGTGTCAATGATGGCCTTCTGGACAGCAGTCAGGTCGGCAGTCTTACCCATGATTGAGGTTTTGAGTAATGAACAGGCTAGGAGTTTTTAAAAGCCTCAGGAATCTTTTGCAGGTGTTTAGAGTTAATTCGTTGATTCAGATGATTAGGTTAATAGCTCGTTTAGTGAACCTTTTCATGATATGCTAATTTTTTGAGACAGGAATTTTGGGTTTTCATGAGCTGTATGCCAAAATCATCAATATTAAAACAATTTAAGGCTTGAACTACTTAAGTTGTGTGTAATGAATCTAAAATATATAGAAACTCTAATGTTTATCAGTACATTGCAGAAAATAATGAACTTTATCACAATATGCTAATTTTTTGAGAAGGACCTGTATATTTTTTCCTAGTGACCGCTGGTTGCCAGGGGCTGACCAGTCTGACCTCTGACTGAGACCTAATTTGTGTTGAACTGACTGTAAACTAGTAATGGAGATTGGAAAAAAGATTATTTCTCAGAATCATCATCATCATTATTATTAATTTTTGCCAGGTTTCCAACAGTGTTCTTTCTAACTGAATCCTCTGCCAAAGCGGCATTATCATAGATGCCTCTTATATCCCATCTTCCAAGATATTGGCTTTCCGGGAACAAATGAAATAATCATTCTAACACACTTTTGTCTTTATATATACATATATATATATAAACGTCTTTGGAGAAAGGGTCGACTTTTCTCCAAAAGACAGAATTAGGGTTACCACATATCATAATTTAGATCTGAGAGGATACAAAAGTTTATTCCTACTGAATATGTCATTCTTTGAGTGTCTACTACAAATACAACAGCTCAGTGATTTCCCAATAAACCTTTTTCATTTTCAGGCAGGAGTAAACGGTGCTTTTGTTGTTTTCAGACATATCTCACACTAGTTATTTCAGCAGCAGGAAGGTGCTTTTTGAGATTGACTCAAATTAACTATGATAATTGTGTTCATTTAAGTGTAAACACATATTGCCTTGTGCAGCTGTGGATACAAACTTTCATTCACGAGACTATATAAAAAATAAAAAATTGCAATGTGGATTGATTGTGATGATTCAGTTTTCCTTTAAATCAAGAAGCCATCAGGCCTCATTAAGATGACGGGATGTTGAATATGTAAAGATGTCTGATGGGATTAAGAAACAGATTACAGATCATAGGTGGTACAGTAAAATGCTCAGTTTGATACTTTCACAGTTAAAGTGGAAGCCTGGAAATGAAATGAAAGGTCACTCTATTAAATCAACTCTGGATTTTTTTTTAATATACAAAACTTTTGTTGGAGTGTCATTGATTATTTTTGTCTGTACCATGTTTTTATTCAACTATACCTCTGCATTTGAGAATTGCACAAAACATCTACTTTTTTCTACTTTTATTGTGTAAGAGAGTGTGTGTGTGCGTGAGAGAGAGAGAGACCATGTTAACTTTTCTGGCTAATAGAAAACATTGTGTTTTTGATGTAAGGCAAAGTAACAATAAGTTTGTGTGTGTGACATTTATCACAAGTGAATGAAATTAAGTTAATTGTGTGAATGCTGAGGCATTATTATGGACATGATGAGTCATAAAGGTTATATATGAGCAGTTGGCAAAGATCAAAGTAGCACAAATGTGCTCGGATTTACTTTTATTGGGTTCTATTAAGAGTCCACATTTGAGCAGGAACTGTCATACATGAGCAGGAAATGAGACAAGCCCACAGCACCTGACATAGTTTTCTCTTTCGCATTGCTTTCTTTTTCTTTTTTTGTTGTTTTTTTGTTTATTTACATGAGGAAAAACGACACATGCTTTAATCAACCTCCCAGTCTGTAAGTGGCAAGAAGGTGAGTGAAGTGTATTAAATCCAAACAGCATGGCTGTGTGGATTTCCTAAAGCTCCTGTCAGCTTAAACCAAATCACATTTTTTGATAAAATACCTTCTTAATAAATTTACTTTATTGCAGAAGTTTGCAGTTCTAAAGTTTCTGCTATCTTTCCCTATGACTGTTGAAATGTACATATTGAGTAGCTGCTATTTAAACCTTGAAGAAAATTATTTATGGTCCTATTTATGATCCTCACATCAGCCTTTTCATACTATATATGTTGCCCAACATAACAATGCAATTTTAGAAGCTGTGAATGCAGCTGCAAATATTCAAAAATATTTGAATGTCAAAGGTAAGATTTTACACAAAGACTTCAAACACTCCAGTAAAACAAAGTTGGCTGGTGTACTAAATGGTGATGACTGATTCAGAAAAGTACAAGATTCAAATGCATGTCTGCATCATTAAATTAGAACCTTATTTCATCTCTGAACAAATAACATGTTGTAATAACTGCTCTTTAAAATTACTCAGTTATTCAAATATGCAATAAATTTGAAATACATTAAAAAAATCCAGTTCAATCCACTGGACAGTAATGGAAAATGTCAAGGAGGGCAATTTTGGACTTTTACCTGTATTTATAAGTTTTATAGCTTGTCCTGCTGATAAAGACCTCTCTCAAGACCATTCACACCACAGTAATAACGTAATAGATAAACAATTAAATGACAACGTCCAAAGTGAAATAAAAATGACAGATTTTATGTAAATGAAAAAAAGCCTTTGCTTTATATTTAGAGGACAGTCTGGGCAATGAGCTACCAGTATTTTCAGTGATTTTCTCACATTTATTTTCTACAGTTTAAGCCCAAAGGTTTGCGCTGACAAGTTTCTTTCATATGCTACAGAATTTCTTTATCACATAGAAACACTAAGACACACTGTTAAAATTGCCGTTCTTTTTCTTATATTGACTTTTATGCTATGTTAAATGTTAGCTTAATGTCTTTACGCTGTCAGAAAGGGCATTTTCACTGGTTCTGATCATGTAAGATCAAAGTGGGCTGTATGCAGTTCACAATATAAAATGAGTGTCCTATCCCTTCCCTAATAGGAGCAACCAAAATAAAATTTGTTTAAAAAAAAAAGAAAGTAAATAAAAATACAAAGTGTAAAGTGCAAACGCGATCAAAAGCTGACAGATACTGTATGTTGTAGTTTAAAGCAAACTTTCCAGGTACCAGTGTAGTCTTTATTTCATATAAAAAATTATAAAAAATAAATAAATAATTACTTTAAAAAATACATTAGAATTATTAATTATTAATTTATTTGTCATTTATGTGTAGCTGTTAACCGTTCAGTGGCAGTATGATTCACTTTACTTCCTGTTCCAACAAAAGTTTTTTTTTTTTTTTTAGCGGAACTGCGCAGATGTAACTTCCGTTCCGCGAAACTGAAAATTGGCGCGCTAGACTTTTAAACAAGCTCAGCAACGGACAGAGATTGAATTGGAGCGCTGAACCAGCAACGTAGTTTCTTTGAAAATTGATCAATAAGGTTAACTGTTGCCGGGATATTAAGGACTCATGTCGGGGTGCTGGAGTTGCAGATTCGGTTGATATTAAGTAAAATGAGCGGTCTTCTGGTGACTGTGACGGTGGCTGCTGGGGTTAGGCTGCTCCTGACAACAGGATAAC
Source organism: Hemichromis elongatus (assembly GCA_015108515.1). Taxonomy (NCBI): domain Eukaryota; kingdom Metazoa; phylum Chordata; class Actinopteri; order Cichliformes; family Cichlidae; genus Hemichromis; species Hemichromis elongatus. The sequence goes on along the minus strand of VUQR01006235.1, from coordinate 30,617 downwards.
CACCAGCTCATTAAAGAAGCGCCCTGAAGCAGCTGCGTTTACACAACTGGCTGCTGTTTAAACTGTCGCCATGAACAGGATGAAAATGAAGAAAGCCAAGGTGGGTTGTTGTCATAGTAATAAGAGGTCACTGTTAATTGTGACACCTGGTTTAGTGCTGCTGCATCATCAGTCATCCACAGCTCCACAGTGTCGTGTGGGTTAGTTTATGTTGTTTATGTTGCTTTTATTTTTTTGACCGTCACCAAAGTGAAAGGTGTCTTTGTGGTTTCTTTCAGGTACTCCGAGGCTTAGCTGGGGGGCAGAAGAACATCTCAGCCTTCTTTTCCTCCCAGAACCTAAAGGTACCACTGTCCGTTTTCTTCTAGGACTTACCAGAGATGATAAATTAATATCAACACGTATCGTCCTTCCTTATACATACTTATTAGTAATCTGTTCATAATGGTCATGTAATTACATTCATATACTGTTTGCTTAAATATGTTAAGAACTAATGTAGCATGTGCAGTATAAGATGTGTATTAAATTACTTATTGGGTGTATGCTTGAAGGACTTTCCGACTGCCACAAAAGTTTCCACCACGAGTGCTGTCCACCCCAAGACTGAGCCTCCGATCAAAGATGGTGAAAGCTCTCCGTTCAGACTCCATTCCCCATTAAAGAGGAGTATCCTTGGGGACATTGAAAACCTCCTTTCCTCCTCACCAGATCTTCTACTCTCTGTGCCTGAGACACCAAACAGTCAAATCAGGCATACCTGCTCTCCATCCTTTAAGAAGGACCTCAGCAGGGAGGAGGTGTGCCTGGCAAACCTCGGCCAGCTGTCTCCTGTCTGTCGCAGTCCCCGTTCCAAGTGGCCAAATTTACGGAGAGTAATGACTAAGGATGGAGGAAGAGCCAAGAGGGAAGACAGATGGTCTGGCTCCATGAAAAGACTGTTCAGCCCTCCTGAAGAGTCACACGATGCCAAGAGACAAAGAACTGCCAGCCCATTGACCACAGGAGCAGAAATCAGCCTGAAAGAAAGGAATTCTATAACTGAGCCAGAGAAAACACCCTCCTTACCCACTGAACGTTCAGCAGGTTGTTATGAAAGGTCGGTGGGTCACAGCCGAGGCACTGAATTGATCTCAAATGATGGTAGTGGCGCAATAATGTCATTGCAGTCTGTGTCTTCCCTCTCTTTGGGCCAAGAGAAAAAACCTCAGCAAAAACACGATGAACGAGATTTGGGTTTTACTTTGATAACGGAGCAGAAAGCAGCTGAGGCCAAAACCAGCGGAAAGCTACACACTAGTCTGGAAAAGGACACTCCTAATGCACATATGCATGAAACCAGTACTCAAGCTATCACCCCTGCGCTGCACGGAGGTTCAAAGGAGAGAGAGGTTCACCCAAACGTCAAAGAGACCACAGCAACATCGAAGACAGTTGGAGATAGAGATCAAAAAACACAGGATCAGGAGCAAAATGGCGGTACAGGTATGAATTGCTCCTTTCTGTTGTTCTGTCATTTTCACATAGTTTCCTGTGCCAAATGCAACTGTTTTGCAGTGTCACAGCACTTCCCAGCATGCTTTAATGAATTAAATGTTGGAACTTCTTGTAGTCTTAAAGAGTAAGGAAAAAATAGTATAATACATCTTACCATGTCTCTGCTTGTAGTTTGATTTTTTTTGCTTACATTTTTATGCTAAAGCACTAAAAACAAACACTTTATAACACAGGAACAGTTCCCGCATGTCCCACAGAAGAGCAACTGGAGGAGAGCTGGTTTGCAGAGCAGATGGAGCATAATGAAGGTCTGAAGACGGAGGATAAATCCAAAAACTCCCGGTGAGAAAAACACCAAAACATTGACTTGGAAAGTTTTCACCTGTGTGAAAACATGTTTGAATCAAGTCCATTCAGATTTAATCTGAGGAAAATAGGAAAACGTGATAAAAAGTCCCTTCTGCCCTCACAGTAAAGTACCAGCCCATGTAATCCTTTGTGGAGGACCGAACAACCGTTACTGGGTCATCAACGTTGAAGAGAGACCTGGCCACAAAACACTGACCATCTCATGCTCCAAGCTTCTACATCCAGCTGAGACGTGCCTGCTCAGAGATGGATGGTAATAATGTGTTGGACATTATCAGTATGTCTGGAAATTCACGAGGGCCTGTGTGTCTACTTGCTGCCTAGTCTGTCTTGTTTTTTTGTTTTTTTTCCTGTGGATTTTAAGTTGTTACACTATTCTTCAATGATCATGGACTGTATACATTTAGTCTTACACTTTCTTTCTAATTCATGTAAAATGATCTTTCCTTGGGTGTTCCCAGGGAGATGACACCTGTTCGTCCAGGTGATGTGGTGCATCTGGAGGGTCGCTCTGATGGTGGATCCTGGTTAGTGGACAGGGAGCAGGGCTTTCTGGTTTTACTACCCGATAGCCTCATCTCAGGTACCAGCATCTCCAGCTCCATCCGTTGCATGAGGCGCGCAGTGCTGGGAGATATGTTCAAGGTAAAAGACTTACTTGTTTTAACATTTTTTTTATATGTTAGTTATTGTGGTGTGATGGACACTCACCATAATCACAAACAAATTAGCCACTTAAAAATGCAGTTTCACTAAAAAATTATTATTAAGTGAGGTTTTTTTTGTTTCAGAGACCACAGTTTTAAATTAGTGTGTTGAATTAGATTTTAGTGATCATCCTGCTTTGAACTGTACTTCTCTATGTTTCTGTTTTATGTTGATGTAGAGTTTTGATGGTGGCAGCAAGCAAATGCTTAACGGCACCATGGTCCATGAAGTTTTCCAGAGAGCATCTGTAGCCAAAGATTTTTCTTTGGAGACGCTGTCTAAGCTCGCTGATGAGGCTCTGCACAGTCCTCGGTACCTGGGAGATATGTAAGTGGTTAGACTTCTAGCACTGTACCCCAATATTTGATCGTTTGAATAGCTGTTTGTTGAGTAGTTATTTAGTATTCATTTTTGAATCTCCCCCCCAATGTGGAAATGGAAATGCTGTATAACCATGTCAGTTTGAGCACATGAAAGCTCTTTTTCACTGCAGTGGTAGGTTAAAAATTCACTAAATGTGTGACATTTTTTTTTTTATGTTTATGTTCCTTCTTTGTTTTTGTCATGCATGTGTTTATAGGTACAGTTTGGGTGTAACTCAGGAAGAGATGAAGCAGGAACTGCATGATTATCTCCCCTCACTGGAACACTGGGCAAAGGAATACCTCAACTCTCAAACACCTAAAGCCATCAGCCTTAAAATGTGTATATATATATATATACACACACAAAATGTTATCAGCCATGCAGGAAAAAACCTGATGCTTAGTGTAAAGCTAACTACAGAAAAAGTAATAGCAGACATTAAAAAAAAAAGGATGTACAGGGGTTACTATCAAACTCAGGCACTGTGCCTAAGTAGAACTTCATTAACACTTTTGTTTACCTGTTTATTTCAGAATGGCTGCTTTGAATTAACCACTTGCCCGACACCACTCCACACTTTTTTATGCTGATTATTTGTCTGTCTCTGTCTTCTAGCAGTGGCGGAGCTCCAAGTAGGTGTCCGGACTTGGGAGCTGTCGCTACCGTTACCGAGCTGGCAGACATAGAGGAGAATGTTTGGTCCCCGAGGTTTGGCCTGAAAGGAAAAATCGATGTGACAGCCCGAGTTCGAATCCAAAGACCGCGAAACGGCTTTCACAGAATTCCAGAGGAAAAGACCATCCCTCTAGAGCTGAAAACTGGCAGAGAATCAAACTCGATAGAGCATCGCAGTCAGGTTATTTGACATTGACACTGATATGCAGACCGGTAGACTCAGATGAAAAAGGGCAGTTTTAAAGAGGCTAAGGTGTGTTTCTGTGTGCAGGTGATTCTCTACACTCTGATGACCTCGGAGAGATACAATCCTGAGGCTGGCTTCCTACTTTACCTCAAGACTGGCAACATGCACACTGTAGCACCCAGTCATATGGACCGCAGAGGTACGGTATGCCTTCATGAGCAAAAATCGCATGAAAAAACTTTCAAAAGTAGAGAATCTTGGAATATTTACACATTTTGCAAAAAAAGTTCAAGTCACATTAATTGCTAAAACTCTGTGTTCATGGCAGAGCTGCTGAAACTAAGGAACACTTTGGTACATCACATTCACAACTGTGTGGAGAAAGAGGCAGAGAGAAGCTGCCTTTCCCGGCTGCCGGACATACTGGCCAATAGACAGACCTGCCAGTATTGTCCTCAAAAGAGAAACTGTGCTTTATATGAGAGGTAAGCCTTTTTTTTTTTCTTTTTTTTTTTTGTAATTGCAAACAAGCTTCATCATCTCCTTCATTATCGTTTCATCATCTCCTTCCCTTTTCAGGGCTGTGGATCGCAGCTCTGCAGATGTCACTGAAGATGTTATTCGTGAATTTATACAGCAAGAGACTGGCCACCTGACATTGCCTCATCTTTACTATTTTTCTCACTGGCTGCTTCTCTGCTGCTTGGAGTCCGTCACCATGGAGACTAAAAACAGCCGAAAGCGTGTGTGGCTTCAGACGGTTGAGGAAAGGTATGAAGCTGGACCTTCAAACAACATATGTGCTGATAGTGTTTTATCAAGATGTTGAGTTAAAGTTCACCGTATTTTATTTTAAATGTAACAAAATGAGAACACTGTAAATAGAAACACAACTATTATATATGAGTGAAGTAGAACCAGGCTCTGTAATGGCGGCCAGCTGCTGACCATGATAAGGGCGACGAGAGAAAAAGGAAAAGCACACAGAGAAAGCAAACTATTTGTTTCCTCTTAAAGTTCAGTATAATCAAAAAAATCAGAGGTTGTGAATGAAGACAGCTGCTTGCTTCACTGTGTAAAAATAATTATTTGTATTTGCCTAAATTTTCTTTCTGCTTTGTTTACCTTGACTTTGTTTCCAGTGAGAAGAGCGGGAGCTGCGCAGGGAACCTGCAGCTCAGCGGGCCGGTGATAGCTCAGTCTGAAGGCGTTTTCCTTCATCGTTTCCACCGCAGTAATGTTGCTTCGCAGCAAGGTTTAACCAACAGCAGTCTCTCCAGCAGGGACCGCATTGTTGTTAGTGACCTGGAGGGTCGCCTTGTTGGCTTGGCAACAGGTTACCTGTGTGAGGTCAGCCAGACTGTTATCAGCTGCACACTGGACAGGTTAGGAATAAAGGGGCAATGAGTTGCTGGTGTTTAGATGACACAGATCAGATCATCTACTTGATTTTTGACCTGTTTTGTTGTTGAATGTGCTTTAAAGGGACCTGTCGAAGTTCAGTGATGTGACGTTTCGGCTGGATGGGGATGAAGGTGTGGTGGGCTTCAGCACCCACCTCACCAATCTCTCCAAACTGATGGAAAACTGCCAGAACAGGTGGGGATAGTAAGATGAAATATGAAGTTATGATTGTACAACATTTAGGTGACTTGATACAAATGATGACTTCACACATTTTAAGTTTGGTATTTCTCGTATGAATGAGAATTATTTACTGTGTGCAGTAATCGTCTGAGGGAGCTAGTCATTGACCTTCAAGCTCCAGAGTTCATCTCCAACCTCAGCTCTGTTTTGCCCAGGGAGGCTAAGGACACTGTGGCCGACATCCTCAAAGGTAACTCATCTCTGCTCTTCTACTCTGCTACTCTCATGTTGCTTTTTATTTCTTTTATCCTTTTTAAAGTTTTAGTTTTTTTTTACATTGTGCTACTGTGACATAGACCAAAAGTTATACATAGATTTTATATATGAGCAGATTCAAAAATGTGCATTGTTAATAACTCTGAAAAATTGATGCATTTGTGTAGGTCTCAACAAACCCCAGAAGCAGGCCATGAAGAAGGTGTTGTTATCTAAAGACTACACACTGGTAGTCGGCATGCCTGGCACAGGCAAAACCACAACCATCTGCACACTGGTAAAATCATAAATCAACGTTTTCTGCTTGCTGTAAGACCAGCTGTGATTGTGACCCTCTCCTTTCCTCGGTCCTTGTGTCTTCCTCACTTTTCTTCTTAGGTTCGTATCCTGCATGCATGTGGTTTTAGTGTGTTGCTGACCAGCTACACCCACTCTGCCGTTGATAACATCCTTCTGAAGCTTAAACGTTTCCGAGTTGGTTTTCTGCGTCTGGGGCAGGGACAGAAGGTTCGATATTTTTTGATATTTTTTTTTTAAACTGCAATAAACTGTCTTCTTATACTGATATGTGCTGTTAAGTAAAGTTGATTCAGTCTCTCGTATTTGGACTAAGACTTAAAGCTATTAAATGTCATCGACATCATATGGTAATAAAACTGGTAGTCTTTCATTTTTATTTTTTGGTTCTCTGCAGGTTCATCCAGACATCCTGCCATACACAGAAGAAAGTGTGAGGAAGAAGGGGGTTCACACTCTATCAGACCTGGAGCAGCTTTATAACAAAGAAGTGAGGAGTTCGTTTTTGGAAACAAGTGCAACATTCACTGATTTTAAATAAACTGCCATCATCATTGCATTATTCTTTCAGACTGTTTTTGTGATTTGTATTTTTTGATGTATGGTTAGCCAAGCCTTGCTGTTCTTCTGTCTTTCCAGCTGGTAGTGGCAACTACTTGTATGGGCATCAAGCATCCTATTTTTACTCGGCGCCACTTTGATTTCTGCATTGTGGATGAGGCGTCACAGATCAGTCAGCCTATCTGCTTAGGACCTCTGTTCTACGCCAAGAGATTTGTCCTGGTTGGAGACCATCAACAGCTGCCACCAATAGTTCAAAACCATGAAGCCAGGTCAAACATCTGTTTCTGTGATAACATACAGCTTATTTACAGGGTCACTGCTCAGAGAAGATTCAGCATGTAGAGAATCTGTTGGGTTGAGTGAGAATTTATTTATTTGGGGGGTTTTTTTGGTCCTTTAGGTCGCTTGGGATGGATGAAAGTTTATTTAAGCGACTAGAGCTGCATAGTGAAGCAGTGGTACAACTCAACGTACAGTACCGAATGAACAGGTAATCTACATCCAAGATAACACTGCATGCTTTGTTAATCTGGTTCTCTGAAATCCTTGTCACCCGGCCGGTCAGGCGGGTGGTGTGGACACCCAGGTTTGTGGATGTGTTAACTTAAGAACAAGGTGACATAAGATTTTGAAACTGATACCTTAGATGTGTCTACTAGGAACCTGAGGGGTAGCAATGGTGGTCACCGGTATTTTTATTATTTGAAAATGTTTAGTTTTAGTTGATTTTTATTCGTTTTGGTGTTAGTGGCTTTAATTATTACTGTATATAGTGGATATGTGAGATGCAAAATTTAGGGAAACGCAGCCCAGATATTTCAATAACTGAATTCAATAACTCAATTATTAGAAAGCAGTGACTCAGTCTCAATAAACACATCTATTAATGCCACATAAGACAAGATGTAATACATTATTTTTACCATAACACACACCAAACCCGAGGATATTTCATCTTTTTTTTTTTCAATTTTATTTTATTTTGAAACAAGTTGAAAAAAATCATTTGCTTTGGCTTTTTGGTTTGTTTTCAAAAGTGTACTTTTTAGTTGATTATAATCTTGGTGGCAACCACAGGTATATCCAGCCTATGACATGCGTGTTTCTCTCTTATATCTTTTTAGGCAGATCATGTCTCTCAGTAACTCTCTGATGTATGACGGCCGGCTGGAGTGTGGCTCAGAGAGGACAGCCACAGCGCTGCTCACCCTGCCCTTCCTGCTGGCTGTCCAGTCTGAGCTGAGTTCGTACTCTCAGGCTCATCCCCAGCATGACCTGTCATGGATGCAGTCTACACTGTTGCCGAGCAATCCTGTTTGCTTCCTGGACTGCTCGATGGTTAGCACAGTAAAGTGTACACTTCAGACATTATACAATTTGAAATGTCTTTTGTTGTTGTTTTTTTTTTAAGTTGGTTTAGTTTAATCACGTCTGACAGACCTGGTGCATGTGTGGGAAGATGTTTGATTGTTGGCAATTTGAAAGCACGTTGTTCTTAATTTTGTTCATCTCTAATGGTTCATTTCAGGTGCCTGCGCTAGAATCGGTGGAGCAAGGAGGAATAAGCAATCACACCGAAGCTGGCCTCATACACACTCTGCTTTCGCTTCTGATAAAAGTACAACAGTTTCCCAATTTGAGCTACTTAAGATATAATGAATTACCTATTTTAATACAATCCCCATTGTTAATAATAGAAAGTTTAAAAATGATATCAATTAGTAGTTGGTACTCATTTTAATCTGTGCTTATTCTTTTTGTTTTTAGGCAGGGTGTAAGCCCAGCGATATTGGTGTTATTGCCCCCTACAGGCAGCAGTTAAAGACAATTCTGGCTCTGCTGCAGTCGCCTGCATTCACTGGCGTGGAGGTGAACACGGTGGATAGATACCAAGGACGGGACAAAAGTCTGATTATTCTTTCTTTTGTCAGGAGCACTGCAGAGGAAGGAAATGTAAGTACTTCTCTTCTCATCGCCTTTTTTTTTTTTTTTTCTTCACGTCCTCATGTAAGCGAGTGAATGGAAATCTGACCAGAGTCTTTCTCCCGTGTCCATGTAAAGTTAGGAGAGCTGTTAAAGGACTGGCGTCGCTTGAATGTAGCCATTACCCGGGCCAAACACAAGCTGCTGATGGTGGGCTCGGCCACAACGCTACGGCGCTACACACCAGTGGAGAAGCTTCTTAACCATCTTCAACAAGAGAACATGATATCCTTAAAATTGGTTTTGGATCTACCGCTAAACCTTTCTTCATTTTCAGTAGAAATTAGACTTCAAACTGAACTGTTATAAATGATTCTAGTGATCCGTGTTTAACAGCAGGTCACCAATGTTCCCAGTCTGTCTCTTTTCCTGAACTCTTACTTCACATTATCCAGCTCCCATCAGCTGCCCACAAGGCCTTACCCAGCATGGACCTGTGAGAGAATCCTAAGAGGCCATGAAGGTGTTTCAGCCCATGCGTATGTCTCACACTGTGCAGAGAACTAAATGACCTAGAAGGGGCAGAATGTCTCTTTTTAGAACCGAATACTTGAAATCTCCCAAAGATCAAACTGTCTGCAGTATTAGAAATAAGACCTCAACTAATGAACATTGAGTGCAACTAACAATGTTCATGTTCCTGTTTGTGTGAAATTCTGTATCTTTTCTTGTGTATATTTTTGTAGATCAATAGGCTGCTGCATTGGCCAGTTTTTAAATTCAACACTCTTAAAGCACTGCAGTTTTAAAGGTTTCATTATTGTCAGTGCTATGACACAAGGTACTGAGACAGGGACCAGCTGAAATGGTTGCATACACAATAGCACTGCGTCTTTAAGTTGGTCTTACAGTAGAAATATGTTGATGTGACACTATGATAGTTTAAAATGTGATGCATGAAACGCAGTTTTGTCAGAATGTTTAAATACTCTTCATCAGATACCTCAATCTCAACACTGAGAACATTTTAGGTTTGACCTTTGGTACTTAATGCATAGAAAACTTCCAGCTGTGAAAGTGTGGGGACAGCTTTCACAACCAGATAAGCTCATACATGTCTGTCAGTCATCCATATGTGACAAAAGTAAACATTTAGAGGTGTAGTGTCATTTCCTGTTTTCTCCGATACAGCTATCGTATTTAACCAGAAATGTTAACTTTAAGAGAACTTAACTATATCAGTGGGCTTCACTACACTGGTTTGCAACTGTAGGAAAACTAAGTTAATTCCATTGTTTTGTCAATAAAAACCTGTATGAGTCAGATCAGCAGAACTACACCTGTGCAGGAACAGATTACACAAAAAACATGTCATGATGATGACTTTTAATTTCAGGAATATGTACTAAAATGTTATTTAGGATCAAAACGAATCTGCACAGTATCATTTTTACCAGTTTAGTCCATATCAGCTGTACTCCATTTTTCTGAACCTCATTCATTATTAAGTAGTAAATGTGAAAAATTCCCTCAGCCACAAAGCTAACTGTGACTCTTCTGATTTTACCTGCTTTGTTCTTGTGTTTCTGTTTTTACCATTTTAAATTCTTTTGGTTGTAATTTTTTTTTTTGCTGTAATGTTATGAATAAATGATGGAAATCGTAACAGAGCCTACAGCTTGTTTGTTAGCTGAATCATTTCACGATTGATCAGTCAGGACTTGAGTGCATTTTTTCCTTTTTTATTTGAGCCATCTCATTTTTGTCAAGAGCCATAAAGTGTCTATCTGCAGGGACACGACGGCTGCGATAGCACATCGGACACTGTCCTTGGATGTGTCTCAAACTAGTTTGATTGTTCCCTGCAGAATAGTGATGGTCTGTCCAGCTATGTTGATTCTTCCATCATCTCTCACTTCAAGTTCCAGCTCACCGCCACGACTGGAGCACTGGTAAGCTGAACAAACACAATAAATAATAATATAATTAATAATAAAAGCTAAACACATCTGTTATCAGATAAATGACACATTAGTAAAAGGTGCAGAAGGTTAAAACACATACCCAGCAGTTTCTTCTTTCCTAGTTTTTCAGACCAGTAGCTACCTAGGACTGTGTGGGCAGATCCTGCCAGAGCAGAGAATGCATAGCAGGAATAGGTTAACACTTTCTCTCAAGATGCATTAATAAGACACGGGTAAATGCATTCTCTTTAATCGCTTTAGTCCAGCTCTTTATATATAAATGTTTTTAGACACGCAAACATGGATAGAATTATGTTATTTGAGAAATAAGGTCTATAGATTACATTTTAGTGAAGGGCAATCATCTTACCAGTGACAGGATCCTCTGGGATGCCAACCCATGGAGCAAAGTTTCTGGAGTAGAAGTCATATCCTGGCTGGCAGTCTGGTGATCCTGTTTCCACAGGTTAGCAGTGTTTGATATGTTTGTAGGCAGAAGCATTCAGTGAATGTTGTTATACAAATTAAAATGGGCAACAAACACGTCCACAGGATGATGATGGCAAACGACTGTGCTCTAAATCACCATCCTCATTAAAACACCAAATGAGGGAATGTTTTCGGCAGAGAGCAACGCCTCACTTAAACTATGCATGTTGGGTTTCCTTTGGTTTATTCTTAAAGGGAAGCATTTACTGTTACGTCTTCATTTTAATGGAATTCCTACATTTGTCTGCACAGCTCTGCTTACCTTTCATAGTGACGACGACGGCTCTGACTCTTCCGCTTTTCTCACTATTTTTAAGAGCCACACTGTCAACTTTTAGATGGGTAAGCACAGAGCTGGAGATGATACACAAAAAAGCACATACACTTAATGAAATGTGATGAGTGGGTGTAGAAGGCCAGTTGCTTAATTGTTTGTTTGGGCTTTAAACATATGAATAAGCCCTACTACCCGGGCACCTGAGAAGTACAATTGATTGTTGTTGCTGCTGAACAAATTTTTAAAAGATCTTGTGGAAAAATGGGACCACGATTGAGATTGCTTGTTGCCATTTTTAAAGGAAAGTTGTTGGTTTTTTTTTTTAACTAACGTTTCACAGCTGTCAGCCAGTCGAATCAGCAGCTTCTTGGTCTTGTAGCACAAATAAACCTCCTGAACTGGAAGATTTCCGACTGCCGCCTGTGTCACACATGTAAAGGCAGAGACTTAGCTGAACGCACACACTGGAATGTAGTTAAACTGTTCACATAAATGTGATTTCTGACCTTTATGGTGTCTCTGAAGTCAATGGGATCCTGAAATAAAGAGTTCAGAAAGAAAGACATTTTACATACACTGCTAATAAAACACAACACAAGAACTAGGATTTTTTTTTTTACACATTAAAGGATTTAATGAAGTTGTTCTTGTAACTAAAGAGGAAGTTTATTTTACCACTCGGGTGGGGGGATTCAGAGGAAAGTCCATGATGTACCCTTCCTCCTTCTGGGTGACACACAGATCTCCACTCTTGGTCTCAAACACCAGGGTGGGATTTACATTTTCTAAAGGAAAACATCCATTACATGGCTTATATGCTGGCACCTCTTTGCTCCGTCTTGCAGTCAGCTGCATTGTGCATTACAGGAATCTTAAAAAAATAAAAAATAGCTCCAGCAGCCTTTTGTAGTGCATCATGAATTTCAATTTAAAAAACAAAAAACTTTGTAATGTGTAAATGTTGCATCTTACTGTTGTATTGGAACAGCACTGCTGCAGAGGCCAGAGTGGCATGACCGCACAGATTCACTTCAGTGGTTGGTGTAAACCATCGGAGGCGGAATCTTGATCCTGTTAATCACACATTTAAGACTTTTTTTTTCAGTTTTGTTTTGGTATTAGTTTCAAATACAGAGTTTAATTGAATTCAATTCAATAAAACTTTATTGATCCCGAAGGTTGGCCACGAAGGAAATCGGGTTAAGGCTGCCGGCCTTATGCCAGCGCCATTTTACCCTTCCGACCATACATACGTTACATGGGGAAGACGGGTCAGAGAGGTATAACAATGGAAAATGTACAACATGAGGAAAGACGAGGAGAAAAAACGAACCCCCCGCCCCCCCCAGACTAAGCTCCAACAGTGAGATCAGTTTGAGAACAGGAAAAAAAACCCACCTCAGCACATAAATCATCACATCTCACAACATAGAAGACATAAGCTTCGAAGGCGTTTGGAGGGGGGGTGAGTGTATGTCAGTGTCAGTGTACATGCGCGTGTGTGTGTTTGGTGTTCAGGAGAGAAAGTGTCCCTTTACCCGGTTAGACAAAAGTCAACAATTTTCGGTCGATGCAGTTGGCCTTGAAGGGAAGGGGAAAGAAAGTCACAACGACAGTCTTGCTATCTTAGGGGAAATTGTTATTCCCGTCATCTTTTGCCTTGAGCATCCAGCTGGCACCAGGGGGGCCGCATGAGATTAAGATGGTAGTTGTTTTGGTTAGTGCGAATAAACTGGATTTAATTTTACAGTTGGTCTAATGTCCGTCACTGGTCACCAGGTCGCTCAATTCCTGTCGCAGGGCCATGAGCTTCTCCAAGATCTGAGTATTCACAGCCCTGCCCATCATCAATCATCTCAGCCAGCCTTGTGGGGTTTTCAACAGCTGTAGCTGCTTCTTGTGCTTCGATAAGCCAGCTGCAATTAGCCAAAACTCTGTTATCGTGGTTCCGAATTGGTAGATGTCATTCATTCTCTTCAATCAAGAGTGTTGCCAGGAACACGAAGCAAACCGACCATCGAGTATCCGGCAGCAAACGTCTTCGCAGGACAATCGGGGGTCTTCCAGGCTTCTCGTCGAGAAGAGGTTGTCAATTCCGTTAAGAGACCAGTTGATCAAATCCACAATTCTTCTTTAGGTTTTTAGAGAACAAATCTGGGAGACTCTGAGGGTTAGAGATAGGCGAGACTATACAAAGACATGAGAGGCCAAGCAGGAAAGATAAGAGCGAGGGAGAAGAAGAAAATGCAACCACCTCTGTCAAGAGCCAAGAGCGAAGTCGTTAGGCAGTGTAGATAATAATGTTAGTAATTGGCTTAAATCCACAAAGGTCTACAAGGTCAACTTAATGATTTACTGGTTAAAGATTGACAAAAAGCCTTATAATTTAGAAACCATCATTCCTAAAAGCATGGTGTGTTGTCAACATATAGAAAGTACTGTAAAGATTTAAAATATGTCACATTTGACCTATGACCTCCCCTTCAAGGTCAAGACATCTAAAGGTCAATGTTATAATGGAGGTACTTAAAACTATGTTTCTTACTGGCATTGTACTGTCAGCATGTAGGCATATAGGGAACGATACATGGGCATAATACATAGCATTTCTTTGGACCACTGACCTCTTCTTTAATGTCAATAGTATAATATTATATAAAAAGGTTATGTTATTAAGATTGTGTTATTCAATTCCAGTTATTTATAAATCAATACCTATTATTAATATTATCATCATCATCAAAGGGATATTATACAAAATACAGTACTATTCCCTTAAAAGTAAATACTGCCCAGAGAGTGAGCGGTCTAAGCCGAGGTTTGTGCTCAGAGTACTGCTTGTTTATAGAGTTTTCACACTGAAAAGGTATCTAAGTGTACTAAAAGCAAACATACAGCATGCTGTGATGATGCATTTTTGAGCACGCTTGTTGTGTTGGACTCAGTGGAGTCAAAAGGGGACATAGAGAAGCCACTCATAGCTGGAAGTAATTAAATTGTGGGAGATGAGAAAAAATGTGTGAAATGGCTCTAGAAAACAACATCTGTGTCTCAGCAGAAAACTGCAAATGTCGGATGATATTTGTGGGAAATGACAAGAAGAATGCTGAACCCTTACTGTCATGGTTTGGGTCCACTTTTTCTTATTTAATTCAAATATCAGGCACACTCTAAAAAGTTATACATCTTATTACATTTAGACTATTGTAATCCCCTCTAGTATGGGCTCAACCAGTTTTTTCTCCTTTCTCTCCTTCTTAGCAAATATAATTTAGTGTATTCTTCAAAAGTCACACTTTTAAATCTGAAGTTAAACTTTTTGTATCTGTTCCAGCTTCCTCTTTGTCTCTATGTAAATGATAACGGCATTCCTCTTGGACCGACTGCACACTGCATTTTTCACTGTGACAGCTTGTTGCACAGTTCTTTGGACTCCATACAATGTAACATTGTTACCTGACAGACTGCTGAGGACAGGTGTTTTTCAGTTTGTGCACACAGTAAAATGCAGCTATGTGTGTGTTTAACTGCGCAGGATCTCTCTAAACATAGGCTAGTGAACTTAACTTGAAAAATAATGAGCTCCTGCTAATGGTTGTGGGTTCTTAATTCTGCCCGACAGCACTAGTTACATTTTTCTGAAGGCTAACCTTTTGTGATGCTCTTATGCAATCGAAAATGTGTAACTGACATTTCTCAATAGGTACAAAGTACCATGAAATAGACTTTGCGGTGATTTGAAGATATTTTTATCTATTTTAATTGTATTTTTATCCTTAAATGTCTTGTCTGTGGCAAAACTTACAAGTTTTAATTGTGTGACAGTGTCACATCGTCCTATGATCACTAGCAGATATTTATGTCCTTAATAGTAACATGAAAGCTAAACTTCTGAAAATTTTTTTATCCTAATACCCACTATCTCGGGGGGGGGGGGGGGGGGGTGTTCTTTTTTTTTGAAAAAATGCTTTTT
>VUQR01006235.1:4770-15445 GCA_015108515.1 Hemichromis elongatus | reverse complement strand
TCTGGTCAGGGGGGGGGGGGGGGGGGGGGGGGGGGCAGTTTGCTTTCATTGAGTAGATTTGTCCTTTTACGGATGAACTTTTTTTAAAACTTTTTTTTTGTTGATCTCAGGCAGACTGATCCAGCCTTTTTTCCCTCATCATATTTGGACTATTTTAATTCCCTCTATGAAAGACTCAGCCAGAAGTCCCTGCCCTTATCTGCCTTGTTCAAACTTTAGCTGCCAGAGACGAGAAGAGCCAAGACCACATTACTCCCAATACATTAGACTTATTCATTATAGAATTGATTTTAAACTTTGCTTTATTGTTGATACAAGCTTACATGACTTCACAGAGCCGCTGCCTTGGTTCAGACCCTCCTAACTGTTCCTGCTACTCCCATCTTTACAAAAAGAGATCCAGCATTTTTTCTCAGAGCCTCACAGCTGTGCAAATTCTTCACCTTTTTTTTTTTTTTTTAATAGTAACTCTTTTTTTCCCCTCGCACACATTTTCCTTGACTCATTTATGTCACTTGTCTTATTATTCAGGCTTAGTGCCATGTTTTGTTTTTTGTTTTTGTGATTTATTTGAGTCTGTGTTCCATCCATCCATTCGCTTCTGCTTATCCCTTTCAGGGTCACAGGGGGTGCTGGAGCCCAGCTGTCATAATGGGGCAAGAGGCAGGGTACACCCTGGACAGGTCGCCAGTCTGTCGCAGGGCCGACACACAGGGACAAACAACCATTCGCACTCACATTCACACCTATGCAACATTTGCAACTATGATATACATAAGCTCTATTATTATCATTCTTATGACTATAAATTCATAGAAACTTGTTAATCTATATTGAAAAATTTCTATACTGCAGGTATAGGGGCTAATTTTAAGTTTAAGCAGCATGTGAACCATACACCACACTGTATGTATACTTTTGAAAAAAAAGAGCTTTCCATTACCGCAATATAATCTAAGAGGCTTTGAAATTGGTAAGACAAATGTAATCTGTATTAAAACAGACATACCTGTAGCGAAGCTATCAGAGGGATTAATCCTGGTGATAAAAGCCGTTTCTGAGAGGTTCATCTCTGCTGCTATCTTGTGATACAAGTCATCACTCAGCTCCTGTTAGAAACACAAGATTTGGATAGCAAATATAAATGTTTGTGATGAGCGTAAACATGCACTGATAGTGTCCTGAGCTGCTTTGACCAGCTTTATTTATAAAGCAAATGATTAAGCTTCTGGAAGGCAAACAGACGAAGTTTGCTCACTGAAAATGAATAAACAACTAAAAGAGGTCATTAGAAGCAGCAGGCTGATGTGTCTTATTCAGTTCTTGTGTGATGGGAATGTTTTCAGGGGGAAGCAGCAAACCACTTTAAGGTTTGATTTGCAAAAGATTGTTTGAGTTAAAATACCTTTAAAACCACATCTCGTCGAGCTTGTTTTACAGAAAGTATTTCTGCTTCTGGACTGCACTTGTGCGAAGCACCGGTGCAGGCCGCCATAACGCCAGACTAAATATTATATTATTAGCTTTCACCTAAATATTGTTACTCACATGCAGCAGTGGACAAACTGCCGCTGGGTTTCCCTTGAACGGTAAATTGGTGAAGGCATCCAGCGTGAACACTGGTATCTCCATTGTAGGAAAGCGAAAGAAGACAAAAAATGGCTTGGAAATTAAGAGCCTCTTTCCTTTAGCACGGTTTTTGATGGAAAAGGTCCACACGCAGTGCTGTGGATGGACTTTTGACCCTCCCTCTGCATGCGTGTGGGTTTTTTTTTTTCTCTCCCTGCAGTCTGTCGTATTTTCCACTCGGTCACATTTAGATATAACCGGTTTGTGACTGTAGTAGAAAAAATAAGCGTTTAAGACTAAAAACTTTACCCCGTTAACATAATCACTAAACTGTGGGGTTTTGACAATGAAAAATAATATTTTCAATGTGATAAATCATGATGTTTTGTATTGCATAGATAGCAGGAACATGCACGAGTGGTCTTACAATATTTAGAGTGACTAATTTATGATTATAGACGAAAAATCCGACCACCATGACGATAGTTTAGTTTTAAACGCATAATCTGGATTTTGAGTTTACAATAACGGGCATGCTGAATATTTGGGAAATTAATTAATTTTATTACATGTCCCAAATACCAGCTCTCTTCGGAGTCGTACACACGAGTGTCATGAATAAGTAATTTGGAAACCACGGACTAATAAAAGAAAAAAAATACTAAAACGAATCAACGTTTATAGCCCGAAATCTCGCGAGAACATACCTGTGCAAGTTTGCTGGCAGTGTCACCTGAGGCACGGGGCAGGAGCAGGAGACCGGGGATACGAGGTAATTTTACCGTTTTACTCATTGCTAAGGGTGGATGTGTTCCTTTATTGGGTCGTGTTTTGACAATCAGGAAAGACGCAGGACCGTTACAACGAGAACTCGTTCGTCCTGTACGTTTGACCGCTGTCTGTGTCCTACAGTTAGCCTTAGCGGCTAGTCTGCTAAATGCTAATGTTGTCGAGCTAACGTTTTCGCGTAAGCCTGGCTTTTGAAAAACATATAACTAGTATGAATATTAGACTAATGGATACTAAGATTTGGATAACCTTTATTAAGATGCCGTCTTGCGTTTAAAGGATCAAGTTTGGTATAAGTTGAACTTCGACTAGGTTAGCGATCGTGGCTCTCGAATTTTTAGCGCAGCATATAACACAGCTGGAAGGAGGAAGTATTAGACCTTAGCGTTTTTTAAGCTGTTCTGGCCGTTGCAGGGACGCAGAAAGTCGTTATTAGATATATTCTTTGAAAGCTTGTTGTGTCATACGCTACTGATAGCTATTTGCTTTATTACATTATACAATTCCGGCGAAGTTTGTCAGTTTAATCGAAATTTAAAAGTAAAAAACAGTCTAGCCTGTCACTGCGTAGACATACCCGTAAATGTTAAAATATGAGCTGAATGCAAACTATCCGGATAGATATAACAGTAAACTTTAAATCTTATGTTAACGTTTGTCGAACCTGTTGCTCTTGCAAATTAGTTGAATAAAATAACATTGAGGGGGAAGATTCGGCAGCAACTTGAGTGATCTTACTCATTTTTAAGAAGCAAAATTCATTCAAATTATTATTCCCTTTTATTCGCCTTATTATTTATTCAAGTTCAGGCCATGGTGCACACACTTAACAATCGGGGATTGTTGGTGCAGCCTAAATTCATTTGTTTTTAAATTTAAAAAAAAATTCATTTTGTGTGTAAAGCACACATGAGGGATGTTGGGTATCTCAGGATCTTGCTCAAAAGTGAGGGCAGAGGGGGATTGGCTGGCGGACTGAGGCTTTTTCTGCCGTGATGTACACACTGTACCAGATCTTTGTAATAAAGAGAGACCTGAACGTGAAAGCAAAGCTGTCAATTTACGGATTGATCTATTTTTTTGCCCTCACCTATGGTTGCGAGCTCTGTCTTGTGGCTGAAAGAATGAGATTGCAGATACAAATGGCTGGAATTAGTTTTCTCCTAAGGGTGGCTAGCCTCTCCCTTTAAGATAGGTTGAGGAGTTCAGCCAAGGAGTTCAGCCAATTCAGAGGCATTCAGAGGAGAGCTACTACTCCTGCACATTGAAAGGAACCGGTTTGAATAGCTCAGGCATCTGATTTGGATGCCTCCTGGGTGAGGCGTTCTGGGCACGTCCTACTGGAAGAAAGCCCTAGGTTATGCCCAGGACACTTTTGAATGCCTTGGTGGATAAGGAAGCTGGATAAGCTGCATGAGGTGCCTGGGGAGAGGGAGGTCTGGGCTTCTCTGCTTAGACTGCCGACCTCACAATCTGGTCCCAGAGAAGTGGGAGAAGATGGATGGTTGAGCACTGTTTGCAAACCAGAAGCAATAAATAC
Organism: Hemichromis elongatus; assembly: GCA_015108515.1. Lineage (NCBI taxonomy): Eukaryota > Metazoa > Chordata > Actinopteri > Cichliformes > Cichlidae > Hemichromis > Hemichromis elongatus. The sequence goes on along the minus strand of VUQR01006235.1, from coordinate 11,547 downwards.
TTTCCACTTCATTAACAGTGAATGCACATATTAATAGAAATACAGACCAGAATGCAAAGAAACATAGTAATAACAAATACTAATTCATAACAATAAATGCAGTTTTTATTTATTTTAAGTTAGTTTTTTAAGTGTCCAGTACCCCCAGAGCAAATGACCAAGAGGCTTTTGGTCCTTTATATAGATTTGGCACAGGACTCCACACAGTGACCCATGCTTGTTGGTCAGGCAAGACTACGAGGATAATGTTTAGAGATACACCAAATATAGTTTTTCTTGGCTGATTCAGATTTTTTTTTTGAAGTCTGACCTGTAAATCCCTATTTTCTAAGAACTATAAATGACAACATACAGAAATGAATATCTACTTAGCTTTATTTTTGCATTGGAGACAAGTTGAGCTGCTTTCTTGCCATAAGTAGTTGCCACAGCAGGGTGGTGCCACCCATTTGATTATTTTTTTTTATTTGATTTTTTTTTTTTGGAGGGGGGGCTGTTCCACACTGGAAAACTATATGCCCTACCTGATACATCTGACTGGAATAGAGCCAGTACCTCTTCATTTGCCAAGTTATTGTGTTAATCACAACACTGTGGAGTCAGCTTCAATGCAAAATATTGCAATTTTGAAATGCATGGATTATTAAACTTGAGAATTCCCCCTAATATTTGAATCTCTAGTGTTGTTTCATAACTAAACAATTGTTACTGACACATGTCTTTCTGCTGTGTTGTGCTGTCTGTGACAGTGAGGATGTCTTTGAATGATGAGGGGTACGTGGTTCGGATCAGAGGACTTCCCTGGTCCTGCACACAGGAGGAGGTGGCCAGTTTCTTTTCTGGTGAGGAGACAGATGTCTTTACATCCTCAGACAAGACCTTAGCTGTTAGGGTTGAAATGATCACACTACTAGTTAGGTTGATTAGCATGGCATTCAAGTTTGCATGCACAAGTCTTTTGTAGCACATCTCTGTTTTGGTTATATGCCACACTATTTAAATTTCAGTAGCAATATCAAAGAGCCAAGGAGAATCAAGAAAAATGTAAAATTATGACCACTGAATTGCATAAAACATCCAAGGTTGAAAGATAATTCACCTAATGTTTTTAGGGCAATAATATACAGGTTGTTTATTACTTATCCAAACTTACCTCGAGTGCCTGAACTTGGATGTTTCATTTTATTTATTTTTGTGCAATGGTTCCATTCCGTGACCTCATCTCTAACAGAAGGCACTTTAAAAACTTGATGCAACCTCTCTTATATTTAGACTGTGACATCGTGGGAAAAGTAAATGGAGTGTGTTTCACGTACTCAAAAGAAGGCCGTCCGAGTGGAGAGGCATTTATTGAGCTGAAAACAGCAGAAGATTTCAAGAATGCTCTTGCAAAGGACCGTAAATACATGGGGCACCGATATATAGAAGGTAAGCAAACTGTTCAAAACTGAGAAACGCATTTAAACGTTAAGGACGTTACACACTGAACATGTTGAATTTTGCGATGTGATCCATGGGTTAAAGCTGTATCACAGCTGCTTTTGTACATATTTCACAATGTCAGTGGGGCAATTTGAACTATTATTAGCAGAGTTGGGAGCACATATAAGGAGGCATCAATCATTCCAGCGAGGCGTCACTGTCTAGCAGCTGTGCGTCTGAGGTAAAATAGTATTATTTTACCATTTCCATCTCATTGTGTATACAGTCCCAGTGTTTAGTGTAAGTTAAAGGCACACTTGCTGCCAAATGCAGTGATCTGATTGGTCACATCTGTTTATTCAGATCTGAAAAAATTATCTTTGTTCGAAATAAAAGTAAAAGCCCCAAACTGATCCAGTGAAATTATGCGGTCAGTGTAAACTGCTGTATTAAGAAAAGGTGAGTCTGAAAAATATTTTTAATGCGTAAAGGTTTTTTCTTTGTGTTATTAATGGTTCATAAAGCAGCAGTTATTCAGTTATATTGGCTTCCTCATTTGTATATGAAGCCTTTAAGAAAACTGTGATGAAAATGTATAAGTTTAATTTTTCACCAGCTTGTGACGTTTGTAAGTCTCTCTGTCTGTCCAAATCAGTGTTCAAGTCGAACCGTAGTGAGATGGACTGGGTGCTGAAGCGTAGCGGTCCTGCTGACTATGACAGCTGCAGTGGCTGCATGCTGAGACTTAGAGGCCTGCCCTTTGGCTGCAGTAAGGAGGAGATTGTTCAGTTTTTCTCAGGTACATTAACACTGAGACTTTTGGGTAAATACTACATAAAGCTATAGTGATTTTACAGTAGATATTTTAGTCTCAAGGGTAATTTTTCAGTGCTGTAATTTTTTTTATTATTATTTTTTATTCAGACCACAGTAGCAGCCAAAATGAGACACAACCATAAATTAAACTGAATTTTAACACTTAAGAAAGGCCTTTGTCACTTCATTAAAATATAGAACTTGTACAGAATATTTAAAAATGCTATAAAAAGACAAGCCTTGTTTTAAAAATAAAAAATAGAGCTGTCAACTTTACTCGATCTTCACTATAAACAGAGCTATATTAGGAAATGTGATGTGGATCATTTAAAAATAAAAAAATAAATCAAAATACTGCTAACTGCACTTTGAACAGTGCTTTTCACTTTTGCCACTAAACCCCTGCAATACATACGCATACGCTAACCTTCAGAGTAGATTGACAGGTTATTAAACTTAACGTGATTAACTGTGACTAGGTTATTAAACATGTCTGCGTGTTCTAATGTGCGTTTGTTCTTGTAGTTTAGTCATGCTGTGCTGACTAATTTGTCCTTGTCCGAACTGTTATTAGTACAGCAATGATGTTGGTGTTCTGTTAACACATTATTCAGCACATTTGTATGACTTAAGATGCCAAAGCTCCTAAAGTATTTAATAATAGAAAGAGCTGGGCTGTTTTGGCTGAGGGAAGACAATCCCGTAAAACTGATCTGGGGTCAGTATTAATGATAGTGGCATTATCTATCTAGGATAATAGACACTAATGGATTCATATATATGGATTCTAATATTATATTTGTTCAGATAAAGCATACTTTGGCCATTGTACTACACTCTGTTCACTTTTTCAAAGTATACTACATACTGTGGCTTATATGCTGACTCCAGGGCAGTTTTGTTTTTGTTTTTCTGTTCCACTGCTGAGCAGCAGGTGTAAAGTCAGTCCCCTGAGATGCCCCTATTTTAAGTAGTCTGAGATAATACAGCTGTTGTTTATTTGCTTTAATGACCCATTAATCCTTAAAGCTCCACTGATGTAGTGGGTGTTGTACAATCAATTCTATCAGTCTACCTACCGACCTATGTATTTGTGTGCTTGGGTTGAAGGGTTGAGAATCGTGCCAAATGGGATAACTCTGCCAGTGGACTACCAGGGGAGGAGCACAGGGGAAGCCTTCGTGCAGTTTGCCTCAAAGGAGATAGCAGAAAAGGCTCTGGGGAAACACAAGGAAAGAATAGGGCACAGGTGGGACAGATGGGAAAGGGACGGGCTGGACTGGGTTGGGCTTCTGTTAACAGCATTTAATGGGTGGTGATATTGGAATAATTGTGGTATTGTTGGGTTGGGGTCTGATTGAATATAAGCATGGGTGGATGTGCTAGTGTGATTTTTGGTAAAACAGTGATAAAATGGTAATTAATATTGGGTGGATTATGTTATATTTATTATTATGCTAATAAGGTTAATGGGTTTATATATTGTAATTAAATGTTAAATATTGGGATGGTCTGTCTGTTCTTCAAATAAAGGTTGGTGTGTTATTTTTGTCATAGACAATTTTCCCCGTGTTTATTTAAGATGTAGGAGCTCTATTTAATTGCCTTACAGAAACATTGGGTTTATTAAATGATACATTGGTCCTTATTTAATGGCCTTCCTTGATTCATGTAGATAATTTATTATGGGTGGGGGATAAGTATAGAATTAAGACAAACAGCCAGGACAGCCTCAACCATTAAAGCAGAGAAACAATAAAAGCAGCACCTAAAAGCCCTGTAATGATTTCCTTGGCTGTAAGTAATAGTGGTGAGGTTGGTGTAGAAATCCTTTACTTCAGCCTTAAGCCCAGCTAGTGAGATTTTAAGGTCAATCATTCAGACCACTGTTTAGAATATTTCTAATTTTGTGTCTTTATCTTCTCTCTGTAAATCATATCTATGTTTGTAACTAAATTGAGCCATTTCAACACCTTAACCCTCTCCTCTGCCTCTTTTTTTTAATTTTTTTTTTTTTATCCTGCGTATCTCTATGTACCTCATATTTCAGGTACATAGAGATTTTTAAGAGCAGTCGTAATGAGATCAGAGCCTACTATGAGGTGCCTCGGCGGGGAATGGGAGCCCAGAGACCAGGGCCCTATGATAGACCAATGATGAGCGGACCCAGAGGGGGTTTTTTTGGTCCTTCTCCTGGCCGTGGTGCTGCCATGATGGACAACATGAGGAGTGGAGGTGGTTATGGAGGAGGTAAGCTGTTTTTGTCTGAACCTGTAGAAAAGGCTCTTCAGTTATATTCAGAATAAATTTTATTCAGAGCTCTCTCATTCTGCTGGTGTAAAGGAGCAGGCCTGTTTCACCTGTGGTGTATCTGTGAGCGGTAAACTGCAGATTGTCTTTGCTGTGTTACTGTGTCCAGGTTACAGTAGCTTTGATAACTACAACGGGTTCAACAACTACTGTTTTGGCAATGGCATGTTTGACGAGCGAGTGAGAGGAGAGAGGGGAGGAAGAGGTAAAGTTCAGATTTTATTTACCTTTCAGAGTCGTGTATTTGAAGTTTTCTGATATTTGGTGATTACTTTTGGATAATTGCATTTTTATTTTTCTCAAACATGTACTTTGTCTGCACAAAACATTTGTTAATGAAAACAGGGATTCACTTAGATGTTTAGTAAGTTGCCCAAGGACATTTTAACATACAGATGAAGGAACTGGCAAGGAACTGCCAATAGTACACCAACCCTCTCTAAATCCTGATCAGCTGAAAACAAGATTTTTGGGCCCCACCGGTGCAAACTGAGTGACCAGTGAGGAATGTAACTTGTCTATCCAGAAGAAGTGTTTAAAACTCACTTGTACACCACACACCCCAGTTTCAAATAATTAATTTAGAAAATGACTTCTGAGCAGTTGCAGACTTCTGCATCATTCAAATCATTGTCTACTGTTTTTGAGGATGAAAATAAATGTCTTGCCTTTTTCAACAGGCATCTTAAAAATGGTCACCATCTTGAGTTTTCAAACGGTTAATAAGTTTTATCGAAAGGGTAATCATGAAACCGAGTAACTGGTTCATCTACCCACCTGTGAATGATTTCCCTGCAGTTTTATCTACTGCCCTAACTGTTGATGTCAATAAGTGAAATTAGGATTTGCTTCATGAAGCTAATGACTATGGCAGTAAATCCTTTTATATAAGTAATATGTATTATAGACACATGAAATACTGAATTACTGTTTTGTTATTTGTTTTTCTTTCCACACCACCACCACCACTTAGGAGTTGGAAGCCATGGTTACAGTGCTCAGAGTGATGTCAGTTCAGGCTTCCATAGCGGTCATTTCGTCCATATGAGGGGTCTACCTTTCCGAGCCACAGAGGGAGACATTGCTAAAGTAAGAAAACACTCTGAGTCTGATGAGTTGTCTTAATGTCTGGATGATGCACATCAAACTGTGTGGATTCTAAACAAAATTAACAGAAAGTATTTTTAATAGGTGACAGAAAAAAGCATTAAACAGTTGAGTGTGTTACATGTGAGAGAAGGGTTTCCATACTTTATCATTTCAGAAGTGAGCAGACACCTTAATAAGTTTCCATTTGGAAACCCAATTGAAGACCTCTCCAATCCTTTAGATCTGAGATGTCTGGTTTCTGCTCGTGTCCTAAAATATCCAAAATTGCAATAATCCTTTTGTTTTTTTACAGTTCTTCTCTCCTTTGAACCCGTTAAGGATCCACATCGATATGGCTCCCAACGGCAAGTCAACCGGAGAGGCAGACGTAGAATTTCGCTCCCATGAAGATGCCGTGGCCGCCATGTCCAAAGACAAAAACCACATGCGTATGATTTAGCCTTTTTTTTTCTTCTTCCTCTTCCCTCGAGCCACTGTCTTCATTACGCTCACTCAGAGATACTTGTTGGCTTACAGCAGAGATGCAGAATAAGACAGAAGAGTGAAGGGGGGAAAAAAAACTGTCAGCGAGTCAGGAGGTTAAAGTCTTGCTATTGAGCTTAGACCAAGGCGATATTTCAGCTTGATTACCTTTACTAATCGATATGTTTTAGATAAATGCGTACATGCCATTTACATTAACTGTTAACAATATTTATTTTTATGCGAAATGGTCATAAACTTATTTGACTGATTGGGTTGTTTGCTTTCCACAGAACATCGCTACATCGAGCTGTTTCTTAACTCGACAGCCAGTGGCGCCGCTGAAATGAGTGAGTTTTAACTGTTTTGTTCAGGCAGGGTTAAATTTTAGGTTGACCATTTGTCAATTTTTTATTTTTTTTATAAATCTCTCAGGCCGTGGCAGCGGTGGTTACTATGGTAACTCAGGAGGAGGAAGCTCCCGGAGCAGCGGGCTACGAGGTACATACTGATGATGTCATCCCACGGCTCCAATCCATCCTGGCGTTCGTGTCACGTCTCTTCAGGCCACATTTAATCAACGAGTGTTTCTAAGCAGGAAAGCTGTCGCGAAGTTCCTCATTTTCTCTTCTTTCTTTTCTTTTTTTTTTTTTATTG
>VUQR01006234.1:1805-32255 GCA_015108515.1 Hemichromis elongatus | reverse complement strand
GGACATTTGCGTTGTAGGAGTTGTTCTCAGAACTGTCTGGGTCACTCGCTTCAGGAGTTTCAGTACATATAGAAACTTCCCCACTAATTTCCTGTCCCTTAAAATGCTGCTACTCTGTCCTTGTATGACTCAGTGCATGTTTCAGTTTCTGTGCACATGTTTTTTCAGACCTTCATAGTTTTCAAAACAGCTTTTTATGAGCTATTCTCCCAACTTGGTGGTCGATTGTCCAGGAGCTTGCTTAAAATCAGAGGGTATTAGCTCTGCAATGTATTGCCTTGCAACCCAGTATTAAGGGTTTTTGGAGTTATGGCGCTCTCACTTGAAACCCAGTTCTTACCATGAGGTTCAGTTTACTGTTATGCAGAATATATTTAACATATCATTTAATCAAATAAGCAAAAACATTGTTTCCAAGGTTCTGTATTTTAGCAGTTTATATGCACATTCCAGCCCTTTTTATGCCTTGTCTTTGTTTCTATTTTTATTTTTTTTGCACAAGTAAATGTAGAAGTCTATTCGTCCAATTCATCAAATACGGGTAATATTTTGAAAATCAAGGCTTGACATGTAGACAGTTTCATAGTTTTCTTTCCTCTGATTCAGAAAAAGGCCAGGTTTTTCTCAGTAGCGATGTTTGGTTCCTCTTTATTTGCTGTGCACAGTGATAGCATTAGCTAATGTTTGCCAATGGGTGACTTACAACCTCTACCTACTAATACAATCCGACTTGTAGTGCCTAATCTTCTAGACCAATCCTATGAAATTCAGTGTTCAGAGTCCTCGGCAAAAAGAAAAAACCCACTTTAATTTTTTCTTTCTGCACTCAGCTCAAAACGGTTCAACTTTTGAATCTTGAATCTGAATTCGTCCATGTTTAATGTCTCTCGCGAACTAATCAAAATAAAGCGGGGGTTGAACTGGGAAGGAAATTGTTTATTTGTAACCTGGCAACAACAAGTGTGTGCAAGAAGCATTGGAAGATGAGGTCATAGGTATTTTTGACGGAAAACAAAAAGGTGTCTGTGAATTCATGGGATTGTCTCGGTAATCTGTAGATGTTTGTAGACCCCTATGACATATAATAGCTCTACACCACATCACTGCGACAACAGTCTCAAAAATATGTGAGCGAAACAGTTTTAAAAACAATTAACATTGTTCACTGCAGCCATTGTCATCTATGCTATTATCTGATAGCATCAGATAATAGCTCCTCCTACAACACAATGATGCCAGGTCACCTCGGCGCCCTTGAAAAGGAAGGGCGCCGAGGTGACCTGGTAATAAGACCAATACCTCTGGGCTCACTGTATGTGTTATCATATCTCTGCCAATTGGTTGAATTCCCATAATTGTTCTCTTCATTTAATCACATAGCAACAAAAATGGACATAGATACAGGGTCCACTCCCTGTTTTACTGCATGTTTACATCCTAATACAGATGTGTTTTTCTGATTAAGATCATGGGTCATCTCTGCTGGTGGTTACCTAATCATAGCTTTTATCCAGTGATGAGTGAGTTTTTTTGTTTGTTTGTTCTTTTTTTTAAATAAATTACTGAAATAACAAATAATTGAAGAGTAAATTAACCGCTAATCCGTGACTTTTGTCCAGCCGTCTATTGTAAGAATGAAGCATGATTGTCACAAGTTCCTACAGCACACTTGGACTTCCCTTACGGCACACCCAGGTCTCAGCACAGCATTTGTGAACTACTGATTTAAAATATTAGATAGAGGGGGCATCTAGAATCTCCACACAGATAAGTGAAAGACAAAAAGGCAAATGCTCATATTACCATATATGTACTACACGCGGATAACGTAGTCAATTAGTCACCAAAATACCTTTTTCCAGTAATTTGAGTGAAGGAAATTTTTTCTCCCATAGGAATTTTACAGCTGTGAGTCAGTGACAAGGGTGGTTGAGTCTAACAACAGACATTTGTATTTGTATCCAATTGGCATTTAGATACAGGTACCAGCAGGCCCACAGCGTCATAGGTATATCTTTCCTGGCAGTTTAAGGACAAGCCTAGGAGTGAACAGTGCTTTTTCACACATCACAGCAGGCTATTGTATCTCCCTACGGGGAATTACAGGGATGTTAAAATGCCCAAACTCTTATTTTCAAGAATTCGACTTTACGAATTCAAGGATTTAATGTCCAACGTGAAGCGGCCACGAAGGTAAGCCAAGCACACTAATGTTACTAAGTTTACCTTTATCAACTTTACACAACCAAACATATTGAACTTGATTTGTTTTTTTAAGGATTGACATTGTACTGAACTGCAGACGGCGTAAGGAGGATATCCAGTGCGTCAGTGTACAGAAATGTAATGATGAGATGTACTCTTCAAAGCTGAGGTATCATATGATTGGAACTGCTAATTATCTCAATCTCCATGGTGTATAAGAGAGAGAAAATAACAGCCATGTCTTGTTTCCTTACAGTTGTAAGACTGTCCATAAACTTCACCTGGAAAAACTGCTAAAGGACAAAAGTAAGGAAACGTTACTCTTTCCAAACTGAGCCCCGTTATTCTACAACTGACTTTAATGTAATGGACAATTGTGTATGTTTAACCCTTTCCCTCTTTACAGAGTATTTAGCGGCATTCCGCTCTTTTCTGCAGTCTGAGTTCAGTGAGGAAAACATTGACTTCTGGCTGGCATGTGAAGAGTTCAGGTTGACTACCTCGCCAGAAGACCTTCGATGGAGAGCAGAGGAGATCTACCAGGAGTTCATCCAGCCGACAGCCTGCAGAGAGGTCAGCTTGTCAGCTACACCAAAGCTGAATGATATTTAATGCTTAAAAGAAGAAATTGCTTTCTTTGCCTTTTTGTGTAACTTTGTAAACTAAATGTAATCCCAAATATAAGCTGAATTTTATCAAACTGGCATTACAGAAGAGGGGAAAGTGTGATTGCGTCAGATAAAAACTGTACAAAACATTCACAAATTTGGTGAAGTAATACAGATGACTACTAAATTTCATAACTTCCGATGCTTCTGGTGCTTTTAGTAAAGTATTTACTGTTTAATTTTTCAGTAGATGCACTGAATCCGAATACTTTAGGAAATCCCAGAGATAATTATGTTGTCACAGTTGCTCCGAGACAGTAAGAACAATACCAAACACGTTAAAATACCAACAAACAAGTTCAAGTACCAAAGTAGAAACATTTCAAATATGGTACAGTATTTTCTCAAATATGAACCATAGACTGTATATAATATATATATACATAGCGAGTAAGGTATCACTCAGTGGAAGGCAGTAAGCAGCACATGTATCAGGTAGGGTTGTCAAACAATGTATACTTGGATACTATTTGTACTACAAATTATTATAGGATTAGATATTTATGTTAGTTTGTTTGGAGTCATATGTGACCATATTTGGACAAGAGGTTGGAGTCTTAAGTTATCAGCTATAGCTAGTATGCTGGGTTAGGAAACTGCAATCATAAATTGAAACACAAACTTCTTATACATGTTGTACCTCACAGCATGCTATATTATCTGTCAGGTAATTTAATTAAAGTCCTCTAAAAGGCAATAAGAGAACAGGCACGGGGAAACGGAGGAAGTCGTGTTTAATAACTGGAGTAAGAGAAGCTAAGGCCACCAGCTGCCTGTGACAGGATAAGCAGTCACACCCCTACCTCCAACATCCAGATGAATGATACCGTTGTTATGAAGGGGAACTCTACCCACAAAGAATAAAGCTTGGGTTTTTTGTACCAGGCTGTTAACATGTTTAAATGCTGTATTTCTTAGAAATATGGAATTGTATGGGGGACTGACTTATGTGGCCATTCAAGGAACTTCCACATTGGCCTCTTTTTTAGCTACAGAAGCAAGCGAAGCAAGGCAAATGAAATAGTAATCATTCAGAGAAATGTTTTTTATATTTTTCAATGTTTCTTTGAAAGAATGAACTATTTCAATAACAAAGTAAAAGCAGAAGCCAAATGAAAACAGAGCAAGAAATGACAGAGGAAACTCTTTAGAGACAAGTAGCTAGAATTTGTTAAAAATGTGACCCTGGGATTCGGAGGTATTTTCCTACCTCACCCAGGGGTGTATTTGTACTTTTTTCAAGCATCTCTTTACAAATAGCCAACAAACCTAGCCAATTTGGAAACACATTAAAGGATGATATGTTGATGTCTCATATCTGTTCTCTCCCCAGATCAATGTAGACCAGCAAGTTAGAGAGAAGATCAAGCAGGCACTGGAGAAACCGAGCCTTTCCTGCTTCGATGAGGCCCAGAAACATGTTTACCTGCTCATGGAAAGAGACTCTTGCCCCAGATTCCTGCACTCAGATGCCTACCTGAGTCTAAAGCAAAAATCCAGGACTTTGTGGTACCTTTAAAGATAGCTACCATGCCTGTATTCTATTCAGCTGCTCCGAAATGTTATTTCACACTGGATTAACCAGTTTACTCTTTCGCTCTAAACGCAAACATAAAACAATATTTTTAACAGTGTGCAATATCTTTTTCTTTTTGTACCGATGAAATGCCGTGGACTATAATGCAGCAAGGCAAACACAATGACAGAAAAGTAATGTGAGTGTGGAGATATGTGCATATAAAGAATGCTGTTGGTATGTGTTAGTACTTTGCAGAGTTCAAGGTCCTTTGAAATGCTGTATGTGTTAACTGAAAGTCTAGGTAAGTTAAGCTTGTAAAGAAAAGGTTTCTGATGTGAAAAGTTAGGACTTCTTGCCCAAATTTGGCTAATCTTCAGTCAGCAACTGTTGTCATCCATCATCTATAACTACGGTATTCTTTTTATTCTGACAATTTCCGATATAGTCACAATTATATTTATCTGACTGACTAACTGAGACACGGGGAAGAGCATGAGTCAAAAAAAGGAGAACAGTTTCCACAGCTTGCCCAGCAAAGGGATTCTGTTTTCAGTCACATGTCTGCTATATCCCTTAATTAGGTGTGGGGATGACTCTGTACACCAACATCAGGGTTTATCAAACTGGAAAAAAGTAACCCCCCCACACTAACCCCTGATCCCGCTCTGTCCTGTAAACGGCCTTATTCCTAAGAATTGTGCCTTAAAAAGGAGTACTGAGGCAGCTAATAATAACTCAAGGGCTTAAATGACAACACAGGAGTCATCAGACAACCTGATGCGTAACAGATCGGCCCTCAATGTGCTGCCTTGTTAGGGGAATAATCTCATCACCCACAGACAATGACTGGAGAAAATATATGTGAAATTTTTTAAAAAAAAAAGAGTAGTCTGGGAAAGGTTTGTTCAGATGAACATGAGAGACTGCGTATTCCAAACAATTCCACTTTAATAAAGGTTTATGTCACATTGGTTTCTGCTCATGGCCTGATGTTGTTAACAAATTTAAGCAGTTTTTCTAACCATGATGAATACTGTGGGGCGAAAAAAGACGAAGTGGTCATAGAGAATCTGCTTCATCACTTCAAGATTAAGTAATAAAAAGACGGTAGCTTGTATTTTTTTTGCAACTGTAAGCGCCACATAAAGTTACTCTGGTCAAAGACTATTAGCTAAATGACTGGAAATCCTATGTTTTTAAAATATTATATGTAGGTCTTTGCTCCGTTTTTAACATCAGGTGAAAGCCCGCAGTTCATGCACTACAGTATGAAAGAGAACGCCAATAAAAGGCGTTTAAAAAAACCAATTAAGTTCACTTGTTTTGTTGTTCCAACATGAGTGAAGAAGAATATGAGACTATGCTGCTATTAGAGTAAGGATTAATTTTCCATGCTGAAATCTAATATTGTTTCCCTGTGTTAGCTAGTTTACAATCAATCAATCCCAGTATGTTAGTCAGCTGACCTAGCCACTCGGGACAACAGATTGGGCCTTTAGGTGTATATTCAGTTTGAGTTTGCCCGTTATAGTTGCTAGTCATTAGACAGAAATGCATATGGATTTTAAAAAGCAACTGAAGAGCTAAGTTTTGGGGCAAAAGCTAAAGATTTTGACTATTGCTTTCCATGCAAACTATTTACTTTGATGTGAGAAAGGTTGCTCAAATGCTATTTATACAACGATGGAAACAGAAACAGAAATCATACACTCGAATAATTAACAGGACATCCTTTATAGTTGCAAAACATGAAGCTAATGTGCCTTAAGACAGCATTTATTCTGATGGCCAGCAAAAATGTAATTGTATAAGAGTTTTTGGGAACATGACCCCTTGGCTTGCTCGATGCTTGACATCAATAAACACTTTCTATGATATCGGCCACTAGACTGAAGTGTTTTCTATTCCAATATCATCTACGTTTTGTAAATTATGGTTGCTATTAGATTGCCAAAAGGACCATAAAGTCTCAGTCAAATTAGCCACTCGTTCGTCCAGTTTTAAATTGCCAAGTTGGCTACAGAAAAAAATTTACACTTTGGAGGTTCAGCTGCAAAGTTTTAATGTTCCAACATCCATGTTTCATGTTTCAAAAAATCCTCATGAACACGAAGCAATAATTTTGAGTAAAATGCAACTGAAATGTATAAAATTTAAAGGTATATTAAATCAAATAATTAATCATTAAGATAGAATATTCTTGGTATAAATTGAATGTACACCAATTAACCAGATTCCATTAAATCTAATGTTTTACATGTTTAAATATTTAACAAATTTACATGTAATCAAATTGCTTAATAAAGTCAGTATTTGGGGGGAATAAATATATATTTTTTAACGTAACCTCTGAAAGCATTACAATCAAGTTAAAAGGTTAAAATAATTTTTTTAAAGCAGGACAAAATCCACGTGTGCTGTGAAAAGGTTGGTAGTGCTCACTCTAATTTTATGTGGATACTGTAGAAATGGATGATTTGTTTTTGGATGTAATTTTGGGCTGAAACTATTTGCAGGTGTGCAGTCGTACGTCAGTAAACTCTCAGTACATCGGGGTGTCACGGGTTGTTCCTGATAAACGACTGAGGTCTCACATCTCCTCCATCACATGGCACACAATCTGTCACTGTTTTCTCATTGCCCACAACTGTTACCATGGTAGCGAAAAGGAAGTGAGTACTGCTGCTGGCACAGCATTAGTCAAGACGGTTACAGTCGGGGGGAACTTTACTATAAGAGCTGGATGCTGAAGTCTTGAATGTTAAATCTCATACACTGATGTGTCTCTCCACATTTTAACTTCAGACAGAGAATGTAGCTTTCACCTCTCAGTGTTTGGTGACTCTATCGCAACGCCTCAGTACTTATAACCGTGTTTGGGCAAAAAAGGGAAGCGTTAGTGAGGCAAAGCCTAAGGGTAGATTATAACAGGGTAGCCTATGGCATCAGGTTTCGAGCAGTGGAGCTTTAAAAAGACTTCAAATTCCCCAGTTAGGAAACAAAGTTAGCATCATAGACCTGTGAAATACACTTGCTTTGGGCTTTCACATCTCTAACAGTAAATCTATTCACACTACCAAATATTAATAAGATTGCAGAGTTACTCTTTTTGTCTGGTTTTGTGTATTCTGCTACACTGTCAATGCAAAGCTATTTCTATTGACTTTGAGAAAAGAAATAAACATTTCTGTGCTGTGTGGTCAAGATGAGGATGAATACAGCAACTACATCCTCCCTCTACACAAAATGAGTAGAAAGTCTTCTGCAACATGTGAAGGCAGAGGCAGATGGTGTGACTCAGTACTGTCACACTCCAAGTAAGCGTCTACATGGCTATGCAAGGCTACATTTGCAGATAACCTGATCTATTGTTGCTTTAACCAATGTACTCTGGTCAGTTTTCATTTAGAGTTACCAATGAGTGATATCCCAGAGTGGCCTTGCCTGTTGAACCCTTTAAGACCTACCATAGATCATGCTTGTCTTTTTGTGACATATACAAGGTTGTGCAAAATCAAACCAGCTACTATATACAAACTGAGGCATATAAGAAGAAGATTTGCTACAAACCACCTAAATTGCCAGCATGTGACTGTACAATGTGTTAGCCAAGCTAACACTGTTGTAGCCCCTTCATTTTGACAGACAGGAGGAGGTCCTATATGCAAATCAGACCCACAAGAGCTCTAGTCAAATAGGAACTTCCTGGAAGAGTTCTCGTGCTGTACAAAGGATAAAATTCAAATGAAGGATTTTTTTTTTCTTTTTAAATTTTGTTATAGGTGGACTCTAAAAATAAATAAATAATGAGCCTGTTGTCAAGAGTTTACTTATACTCTTTGTGTTCATCAATATCATGGTAATTTTGGCTTTTACCAATTTCTATGAATTATTTTTTTTTTCAGGATGTAACATTTGTGCAACATACATCTTTTAATCACTCTAAAAAAAATCAAGAATTTATCTGAATTTATTTTTGGATTTTCTTAAATTAAGACCTGAGGTGTTTGGTAGCCATCAAAAAACTTCTGGTGTAATTTTGACTGTATATTTAACCACTTTTCTTGGCACATTTGGAGTCCATGTAAATTGGTTGGTTCCCTGAAATGGACCTGGCTTTTTAAGTGTAGTACACACATTTTAAACAGGGTTTACGTAATTTGGGAAGGCTATTCCAACTTGTGCTCAAGTTTCAACCATCTAGCAGTTCATCTGAGAAGGTGGAAGTATTTACCTTCTTCATTATTGCATCCACTTTCCTGGCAACAAAACAGACCCACTCATGACGCTACCACCAACATGCTTGAGAGCTGGTACACTATTCTTAGGTTTGAATCCCTCACCTTTACTCTATCAAACATACCGTCATTGTCTTTGTGGCCAAATGGGCTAATTTTTATCTTGCACGACTATAAACATTTCTCCATGAGGGTTTTGGCTTGTCAAGATTGATTGCATATTTAAGTAAGGCATGAATTGAAATGGGTTTGTTTTATTGGTCAGCGCCCTTTCAATCTATAGTGATGTAAAACTCGCTTCATAATAGACAGTGACACTGGTGTTCCTACATTTTCCAATTAATGGCCGTCTTGGTGGTTCCCTGGTTGTTCCTAGCATCCATCCTAACCAGTTTGCTGTTTTCTAAGAATGACATCTTGGGTCTTGACAAAGTTGTGTCACATCTACAAAAATTCTACTTATGTACAGTTCTGATGAACTGAGGATCTTGGAATCTGCAATTGTTTAGAAATGGCTCCCAAAAAAAACCCCTTCCCAATTAATGTACATCTACTATTTTCCTTCTTAGGTATTCACTGACCGGCTTGGACTGGATTGGTTGAACCAATGAATGCTGTAAAGAACCCTTTTTATGCTGGGAAAGATAAACTACCAGTTTGTACTCAGCCACGATCAATAGTGAGAAATAAATAGATCTTCTGCATCACTTATTAAAATATTTTAGTGAGCCTGTGTATATACTTTTGACCCTGTGTGGATTAGAAATCCAGAATAAATTAAAGTTGTACACCCAAGTCTTGTTTTTTTAAAGTGATTTATTTTTAAGTATTTAAGAGTTAAGTATGCTGTACAGCTCAAAAAAATCCTGAAAAGCCCACAATTACGATGATATCCATTCCAATGAATGTATGTAAATTTCTGACCACACCTGTATAAGCCCAGCATCCATCTGTCTATCCAATTAGACAAATGGCTTCCATCTTAAGGTAGGTTTCAAACAAGCCTCGACTGACATCACCTAGACCCAGGGCGGTTTTCTTGCAATATCATTAGCAATTTTAGAAGTTTCAAAATTTATGAGCATGAGACCAAGAATGCCTTCTGGCATTTACTCTACTAAAGAGCACACAGTTCTCATCCAACCATTTGCTCCAACAGTTTACTTAAAACCTTCAGATGTAGCTGAAAGACAAACACATAAATTAGTTTACCTTTAAGATAAGAATTTGGGATTGAATTCCCACAGCTCTATTCTGTGCTACAATTATCAGCAGAAACGTCTATTTAAATGCCAGAGAAAATATCTGTTCTTGATCACAGCAGAACTGAAAGGAACGTGAAAGGTGAAGGGTCACCACAACTAATGCTAATTTCAGATAATGCTAGTTCTTGCCAAGACACGATCCAGTTCACTAAAGCTTCTCTCACCACAGCCACCTCGGTTGTTTCTCATCACCCCACGTCTGTTCCCTGTCCCTTAAACAAATAACAGGCATAAAATGTAAGACACTGTGGTCCTGCTAATATGTATGGGTCTCTGACATAGGCAATGACATCATGCTCATTATCATAGTACTTGACTTTGCTTGATGATCTAACTTTTGCGTGGGTTGATGTTACACTTTCTTCATTTTAAGGGTAAAGTTTGCCTAAAATTTAAGTGCAAGTTTCTGTTTTTATTTCTATTTTTTTTAACTTCTTCTTGTAATCTAGAAATCCTGCTTGGCGTGGATGTGGGAGCTGACAGAATGCCCTCATTTTTTGAGGCACTTCCAAACCTTCTATATTTTGTGAAGATATTTGGCATTAGATTAAAGCTACAGCATTTTTCCACCTTTTACACTAGTTTTAGCCGCCATATAAGGATTTCAGCCTGCAGTTTGACCATGCTGGAAGGCTTCAATAATAAAGTAATATCTCTGCGGCTGAAAGATGAGAGTGGTCAGGATATGATGTTCTGACAGTCTTTCTGGCTTCCTGTAGTCTTGCGGAGCCTCTCTGTTGCAATCAATTTGCTGTTTCCTCTTTCTCACTCACGGCTGTAGCTTTGTGTTGTGCACATTTCTACCACATCTTGATGAATTTCCCTTTTTTTGGGATAAAAAAAATGTGACAAATGAAAAACAGAAGGACAATCCCGATATTTGGTTTCAACCGCCTTCTCTTTTACATTCTATTTAATGGACTCACTACACACACAGCGTGCGAAGGTCACAATTTGCCTATCAGAGTCACTGTTGCTGTCATTTGCATCTGTGCTGGCTGACTAAAAATAATGGGAACACAGCAAGCTTTCAGCCACAGAGAGTGCTGTTTGTTTGGCTAGTCCAGTTAGGAGGCAGAAGGAGCAGCAACAGCAGAAGGGAAGGAAAAGAAGCAGAGACATAATAGGGAGTAAGGCATCAAGCCGAGGGAGGGAGACATGCATGCAGAGCACAGTGTGAGTATGTGTTGTTTCTAACTGTGAGGTAGGAGGAGGAGGAGAGGGAGGGGAGGAAGGGGTGCTTCCTCTTTAGTTTGAGCTTCTGATGTATCCCATCAACCCCAGACTGTCAACAGGAAACCTTGGTATAAAAAGCTGCATTGCAGGGGGAATCCTCCTAAGAGTCTCTGAGCCACAGCATGACCAGGACCGAGAGCCCGAGAGAGTGGACTTATTAAAACAATGCCAAGCTTAATCGTCGAACCACCCAACACACAGCGCTTCATCATGGACAGAGATGACAGGAAGAGAAACAAAAACATGTGAGTGAAACTTTTGACTTTAACACTGAGCTGGAGTTTACAGTAAATGTGCGGACTTGGACCTTGACGAGAAAATCTGGAGCTGTTTAATAGCAAATAGTGTGCTGACAAGGTTTTTGTGGAATCCCATAAAGAATATGTTAAAAAATACTTCAAAGTATCTCAGATAATAGCTATTTGACTTATATGACGCCACGAGTCACTGTCTTTTCTAAACACTAGCACTCCAAACATTCTTTGATAGAAAATAATTGCAAGCTAATTGAACAGCAATAAACACAGCAGGGATATATTCATATATTTTTTATTCCCTACACAGTGGAAAGAACTTTATGTGCCGACTCCAGTGCATGTTCTCTCACTCCTCCAGCTCTGAGAGGTAAGGAGACTTATGGAGTGTTTTGCATACATTTCAGTTTTAAAATAGCCAGCCTGCGCCTATGATTTCCATCTATGGCATCATTGAAAGGATTCAAATGATCCTGAGACACCATGTTTGCTTTGGCACACCACCCCGGCATATCCCAGGATTCGGCATTTTTGTCTGAATTCGATAAGCCCATCTGCTATGCCTTATGTCTTAATGAGTGTGCTTCTGTGTGACTCGCACCTTTTTACAGCTTTGCTTTGCTCAAATTTGATTCTGTTAAGTAATCCAACTTGCATTCTCTCCCAGCAGGCTAAGTTTAGAAGATACCCAACAATGGTCACAGTCACTGGAAAGGCTTCTCGAGTCTAAATGTAGGTTCCTTTTTCCCCTGAGAGTGAGAATACTGCTAAAACAATATTGTGTTTGTGAGAATGAGAGTTTGGGCAGACTGATTTGGGGTTTTTTTTTCTTCATTTAAAAAAATAAATAAATAAAAGCTGAAAACGGGCTTGTTTTATTTGCTTCATCTCAGATGGACTGGCTACTTTTCGCAACTTTCTCAAATCCGAATACAGCGACGAGAACATTGAGTTCTGGCTCACGTGTGAGGACTACAAAAAGATCAAGTCTTCATTCCGAATGTCCTCAAGAGCCAAGAAGATTTATGAGCAGTTCATTAAAGCAGAATCGCCTAAAGAGGTAACTTAGTCACACACAGACACTGTTTCCCTTACATACTCATGCTCATCTCTATATGTGAGTGCAGGCAATCCTCTGGAGAGAAGTGCCAGCTGAAATGTTCAATCTCACATCTCTAGCTCTTGGCTCAACCCCCCTCATTCCTATCTTTGCGCTTCATTCCAGATCAACATCGACTATCACACCCGAGAGCAGATCAAAAGGAACGTCAAGACTCCCACCATGCACTGCTTTGATGACGCGCAGAAGATCGTTTACGGGTTGATGGAAAGAGACTCGTACCCGCGGTTCCTCCGCTCGGACATTTATAGAACTCTCCTGGAGAGCCTCGCCGCCGACGCCACGAAGGGATGAAAGTGTGGTCAGAGGAGGGGAGAGAAAGGACATAAAAACCATAACTGGAATGTTTGAGCTCCTTCAGGTGGAAGGACTGATGACAAAGAAGGAAGAAGGGCCGACCGGCGCAGCACACGTGTGCGGAGGCCTTATTCCTTGGTGTCCAGAATCAGCCCTCAAGCCCCATCACAGAAGTATCCCTCCCCCCCCCACTCCCTGCCACCTCACACCTTAGCATCACACACCTCAAGACTATGTAAGAATAAGAAGCACAAGCAGCCTTCTTGATAACAGCACGTAGTGTGCGTGTTCGCACTGGATCATGATTTTGTGTGCGCACTTTTGACGGTGAATGAATCAGCGGGCTGGTTGCCTCTCGGTCTGACTGTAGAGCTGCGCAAGCAAACCGACGCCCTTTTGCCTTCTTTGGAGACATGTTTCCTATCCAGATAAGGACAGAGGATGTAACATGCCACAGTCACACTTGAGAAACTGTGTGTATGCGTGTGTGCATGCGTGTTTTTAAGAGAAAGCGGGAAAGATGGTGAGCATTTTAGATGTAGCGTCTTTAACCGCCGCTGATTCAGAATAAGCTGTCACGAAAAGAGCTGGCCAGTGACGGGACGACAGCACTACGGAAGACAACAAATCTACAGCAATCAGAAGATTTAATACTGATAAGTCATCATAAGTAAAAGCTTGCAGAAGGCCATTTAGTTCACTTAGCGAGAGCCATTCATTGACACCTTCTTTTTTAATGTAGATTGCACCAATATGGGGTTTGAAAAACTGATGATTTTTAATTTTTTTCTTTATTAAAGCTGTCTATAGGGGTTATTTTGTGCCAATATTTAATATCCTTTAGGGTTGTTTTGAAACTACAAAAATTAAAAGTAGTTAGTTTCAATAAAAATAAGGATTAAGGGTATAGTCTAGTGATTGCGAAAAAAAAAAACCTAATCATGTATATTTTTTTTTTTGTGTGGGGATCTGATCGTGCCGTTTCTAGCCGCTGACGTCTAGCCTAATGAGGCAGCGAAGACTGAAATGTAGCGCTGAAACTTCATGAGTTGTGATTTTGTTTGTTAAAGTTTTCCTGGCGTGGAATGATTGTAGAAATAGGATGTCTCACACTGCATGACGGGATGTTAAAAATCCTTTTATACCATGAGAATAGGCCTGATTGCTGATGTCCAAAGCACACTGTGTGAATGTACTCTTAGGAAGCTGATAGTTAAGTTAACTTAAAAAGTTAAATGTTGTATTATTTATTTTTCATTGTCACAATTTGAGTACAAAGTTTGCTGCAGTGTTTAAGTACTTGTTAAACTTGTTAGTGATTTGAATTACATTAAATTATTACATTAAACCACATTTACATTATTTTATTTGCCTACCTGCAACTAAGTCAACTTTTTAGTAACGTGCACCACCCTGCGGTCTAGGTTCTCCTCGCTCACAATGTAGCTTTTAGCATTGTGATTACAGTTTTGTGGTTTATTTAAAGAAGGCTTTAACACATTTTATTCAAAAGGAAATGGGACGTTTGCAAGTGGTCGTGTGCTATATGTGTTATAACATTCACATGCAAACATGTATGTGTGGAAATGTATGTACCCAAGTACAGATAAAGGTCATTCACTTAACAAAATCCCTCCAAAGGTCACAACGAGTGTTAACTTCAAGTTTTAATTTACGTTTATGAAATCATATTTGAAAAATATACCATTAAGATATCGGACAAATATATTGAGTTCTCGCAGTTTCCTGTTATCCTCTTTCTTTTCTCTTTTTTCAATGAAAAGCATCTGTTGTCTTGAAAACTAAGCCCGTAAGTGATACGTGCTGTTTCAGAAACAGGAAGGCACAGACTTCCAGTTTCTTGTGAAATCAGACATTGTGAGAAATGAGATTTTCTGTGTCCGACTTTGTACCTTCTCTGTTCCTTACAATGGAGCAGATTAACAAGGCTCACACAGGCTGGAGATGTGACATGATATTCTGCTACTTAATTACAATTACAAGTTTGTAATTAATTAAAAATTACAAACTTTTTGTAAATTTTATTTTAAAGAGTTTTGTGCCAAAATCGTAGTTAGTCAATGTCTTCACACCTCTGGGCTTGATGCGCAGACTGTTTAAAACGATAGTGCAACCACCTTGACGTAAACCAGGCATTTAATATACTCAATTTTAGCTTTATGCCCATCACTATCTTGATTTTTTAAAATTTTTTACAGCTAAGAGACCATAATAGGGTAAGAAGATAAAGCCAACCCGTAATAATGCAAACTTTTAGCTGTAAGAAGTTTCGTATTGCTCTGGATTGTTTGGACTCACTCATAGACTGTAAATAAAAGAAGGAGGTAGCGTGCAGGTATGATAAGTGAAACTAGTTAAAAAATGGTTTAGTGGCCAGGAGGGGGCAACTCTTCAGCTCCCTGTGACCACTGTAACTGCTTTTCTGATGATCTAATGGTCTAATTAGCCCTTTTCCAATTTTCTAATATATAATGAACAAAATTAACTTCATGTTCTATCGATTGTGACTTGAGACAATCCAAAAAGACCTCAAACTAATTGGATTTCCTGACAGTTTTTAGTTACTGCAGAGCAAGATATCATATTAGAGATTTCTACACAAATGAACTTTCTTTTTCTTTTTTTTAACCAGAGGATTTGCTCTCTGCTGGCAATTTGAAACCATCAAGGTTTCAAGTATTTCCACAATGGCTTCACTTTTCAGAACTGGGATCTATGCCAGCCTTACAGGCCAGCCTCAAGCGGCCATTCAAGGACTTACAGCGCTTTATTTTTTCAGTCCTGGATTATTGTGTGGTACATTTGGATTGTGGTGAGATTTCATACCTCCAAGGTCTAATGTACGGGCAGAAAAAAACAAAACACACACACAATGACATTTCCTTTGATTCTTTAAACATCACTGATAGTAATGCATTATAAAGCTTACCTGTGGCATGTTACCACATTAGCAAATGGAATTTAAATTATTACCTGCTGTACAAAGTTTATGACAATTAAAACACCTTTTTGGAAAGCAGTGGTACACTAAAGCAGAGAAAGCCGTCAATGCTAACTGTTTTGATCTCCTTTGAAGATTGTCTGCATGCTTAAACACAAGCAGCAACAGGGTTTGCGTGGTTGAGGATGGGACACTTGTCAACACAGCAGCAGGTGATTAGCTGGGGTTTAGTCTTTGATTAAACCGCTCCCCCATCAACAGTGTTGTCAACTTAATTATGTGCTTGTTTCACAAATACACTGTTGGACTGGGCTCAGCTGGCAAAGTGCACCTTCATGTGTGCATGTCAACACTAGGAGGACAATGCCTCACACTGAGGGGAATTTTTTTTTTTTTCTGGCAACGTGGTGCAAAAATATCTGCATTTTGCAGCACGTGTTAATAGTTGCTTTTGACTTTTGACTGACATCATTGGTAAGGGTGCAGCCTTCATTTCTACACGCATTTCTAAATGTATTTGTCTGACTTCCAAATACAGTACATGCCTGCCATTGCAGAGTAGGAATTCATTACCCCAAAGTGAAACTGGAAGCAAGAAAATGTAAGTAAGAAACCGAGTAAGAAAAAGTAATAATAAACCTCGCTGTAGCAAGGATTTCAGCTAAATACACCACACAATAAGGAAATAAAAAGTTTTTTTTTTATAGAAATTGTCAAATGGGTTATGGTATCTAATGTGTTGTCATTAACTACAACTAGTCACACAGTTCGCACGGCAGATATTAGGTTTGCAAAATAAAAGAGTGCTGCTCAAGAATAGTTGGTTAATAAGAGTGAAAACAGAAATATTGCATGTGCATATATAATTATTGTGATAGAAAATAATAATTAATTAGCTTCATTAGCTTTAAGTCAGGGGTGTCTAACTCCAGGCCTCAAGGGCCGGTGTCCTGCAGGTTTTAGGTCTCACCCTGGGTCAACACACCTGAATCAAATGATTAGTTCATTATCAGGCCTCTGGAGAACTTCAAGACATGTTGAGAAGGTAATTTAGCCATTTAAATCAGCTGTGGTTGATCAAGGAAACATCTAAAACCTGCAGGACACTGGCCCTCAAGGCGTTGGAAACCCCTGACTTTAGTGGACGAAAACCTGACAGTGAATAGTGGAGCCCGTTTGCAATATGTCTGTCCAATCGTTAGTACTGCAAAACCTCTGAGAGACACCATGCCAAAATTTGCTTTGAAGCATCAGGACTATTTTCAGTTAAACAGTTTCACAGTCGGTTATATTTTTGCTACTGCATGTCTCAATATGCATTTGAGTCAATCGGTACCACTGCTAAAGACTGTAGATGTGAGACAGCTTAGAGTTCACACCAATAATTTTTGCTATTTAGAATCAAAACTAAATACAAATTAATAAAAACGAATTTGCGTGTTTTGCATTAGGCAAAAAAATAAATGTAAGAGCTTAAGGCCAGTGGTGACTCCTCTGACGTAAGCCTCTAAGGATTTTTATGCATAACTACAAGTAAAATGCCATTTTTGACAAACTGAAGTGGGGTTTTTTTTGTGTAAAGGCACTAAAATTTAATGTAAAGGCCAATCCACATTCTATTTTCAGGCGAGACTGTAGCTGTGTAAACTTCGAGTATCTGCTCGGTTTATAAAGACATCACATATTTGCAAAAGTGCTCCAACATTTTCCGAGACATCTGTCACCGGGAATTCGAGGCCCACTAGAGCCGGGGGGGGGGACACCGCACTTCCGGCACACCGTGCCTCGACCTCCCAGTCGGCTTCGAGCTGGTGGGCTATTTTGCGAGAACCTGCAAAAGTTCATCTTAATTTTTTTTTTCTCCCATGTCCCTTGCTCCGTAAGTACGACATCTTTTTAGATGTATTTTGACATCTGTGACTTATCATGTCTATAAAGCGCCTATAATCATACCAGAGATGAAAACTCTAGAGTCAAGTTAAAGACAACAAACTGCTTAATTTTGGCTTCCTGTTAAGCTTAGCTAATGATCCTAATGTTTCAGCTTCATACTTTTTGGTTATTACAGCGGTGACAGTCTCTTATTTTCTGTCGGCAAATAAACTGTTTGCAAAAAAGGCGGTATTATTCACCAATTTATGGTTCATAAAAATAAGAGAAACTCAATTGACTGAACAATTAAAGATGAGCAAAAGAAAAGCAGTTACTATGAAGGTGACATCATCTGCATATGTGGGTATTTATTGTAGATGCAGATTAGATTAGGTCTAGTTGACTCTTTACTCTTTTGCCCCGACTCTGTACTGGCCTCCACTATATAAACGAACGGCTTTTGTGTTTATTTTATTGATGCCACAATGAATAGTTGCTGGCTCTGGGTGCCTCTTGAGCAAAATTATGTCCTTTTGTATTTCTTTCAGAGTTTTTATGGGTTAGTGCTGTCCTCTATGTGGTTGAGGCAAATATTGAGCAAACTGCTTGTACTAATGAAACAGGCTGCCAGTATGCACCACTGTTTATTTTTCACTTGGACAGCATTACTGTTATGAGTAAGCCAGCAACCTGTACTTCCTGTTAATACGCCAAAACAACAACATAGCAGAATCAGTTGTCATGGAGAGGTTTTTGCTATCCCAGGGCTCAGCACTGACTAAGGAAGATAGATAATATATACAATTCTTGTCTTAGCTGTGCTGATACAGAGAAATAAGTGAGTGATAAGTGACAACGCAGACCCTAAAAATGACATTAATCTTAACCCATCTGGTTAGGTTCCTGCAAATGTTGCATCAGTAGTCTTACTTTGTCAAACCAAATGCTAATAAAGTATTCAAATCAACCCAGCACAGGGCTGGCTGCACAAAAGATAGCACACGTTGCTACAGTATGTTTTCAATGAGCATGTACTATGACCTCATGTGCCATTTTATGTACTTTCCATTCTTGGACTCTGAAACTTTCATGCATCTGTCAATAGGAATCCATGAGGAACATTAACATAAAATTTACCTGTTTTAAAGGTAGGATGACATCAGTGGGATTACATATCCAATGTCTAAACAAGGGCATAGACAGACACTCACATGATGCTCAGCAGATAACACACTCCACCAGTCAGCTACAGAGGGAACTGCTGTCAGAATGCTTTTTTTGACCTCATGATCTCTTGTGTCACAGTGCCCCAGTTCCACAATACATACCCACTTGGGTAAGCATACAAGGAATTCACTACTATTTTTTGGTATGTGCAGAAAATGATGGAAAGCTCATGCCAACACACATTTTCATGTAGTCCTTTAAATGACACAAGGATGGTAAACTCAGAACCAAAAGCAAGTCCATTTTATATCATGAAAATCGCCCGATGGTTTAGAAGGCTAATATTTGCTGATACTGGTGTTAGCTACACCCTTAATCCCAAAGCAAATGCATTGTGTCCTTCATCGTTTTTTTCCTGTGGAAATTAAAACACTTGTGCCACGTAACTTGAACACTGAAGATTGGTTCTCTGTTATTCTGGCTGATTGTTCAAAGTCACCAAAGCGGAACTGGCTCTGCGGAGGCAGCCCTTAGAGAGAAAAAAAAAGATTTATCAATTCCTCATCTGAGATACCAAAGCAACCTCTTTAGATTACATAACTAGGAGAAATGGCAGTTACTAGGGAAAAGTGCTCAGCAATGTATGTATCCTCATGCCCAATGAAGAATAAAGGATAGTCTCTCGTTCAAATGCGTATCTATGTTTTCCTTGTTTATTGATTCATGATAAATAGCCTACAATTGATTAACGATAACATTTTGTAACGATTCAGTTCAGTAATGAATCAGCTTCTCCTCACAAATAGGATTAATAAGTATCAAGTGCTTCAGAGCAGAAAAACTAACTATGAAATAAAGGTGATAGTAGCTTGTATTAGTTTGCAGGATGTGTCTGCAGCTGCCCGCTTGGGATTTTATCTCAAGTGGGCAGCTGCCTAATATAAAGCATCACTTTTATATGATGCTTTGCATTAAATAAACGGATCTCTCACTTACTCTGAGATGGCAAATAGCACACAGTGCTGCTAAAATAGAAAGTCAATTTCTAAGCAGACACTATCCAAAGCATTTCTTTAATTTATTTTTAGCACCTATTTGTTTTGGACTGAGTGCGTGTGAAGCAGCCAGAATGGCTCTTAGGGATCCCGCCACCCATGGTCTGGAGCAAATCTTTCTTTAAGGGCTTGAAGCTCCATGCTAACTTTAGGCACTTGGCTCAGTGCCGACAGTCATAAAGCACGAAAAAAAAATCACCTGGAAGGGTTAATGAGTACAGCTGTGAAGTCCAAACACAAAAAGGACAAACTCTGCAAACCAGTGCTGGGAATCACCTTCTTCTGCGTAAGCCCCCTTTGGATACAACTGGTGCCTTAATGGAAACTTGGCCCTGCGCTTTATCCACTTCTAAACAGACAGCTGCTTATACACTGTCTGCACATCATAATAAACATGTGAGGCGAACACCAATGTTTTCACCCTGCAGAGCTCCAAACTGAGAGAGAAAGGAGGGAGGCAGCGATAATCACAACAGAACACAGCAGGTGACGCAGTTGCAATACGGAGCCAATACTGTGGGACACAATGTGAGCATTCTTTACATACGTGCAGGCCGTTTAATGGCAGAAACGTTCTTTTAAGCTTTCTGGGATGTGACGTCGCTTTTAATTCAAGTTCCCAGAACAAGGAGTTTACTAAGCTAAACAGGTGACCTTTTCAAGCAGATGTTTTTAAAACGTGATAAATTTTGTTAAGATGGTTGAACCAAGAGGACCATCACATTACTTCTACTGCACTTCTACTTGATCTCTGCTCAGGTATATGTCATTATGTAGAGTGGTATTATTTATCAATGGCAGCTCTGCAGTAATATTTTTAGTCTTCCTTTACTTTTCCACAGAGCCGTGCAGGGAAACTGTACCTAAAATAGCAAAATTTTCATGACCGCAGCTTTGAATGCAAACAACAAGTGAGTAAAAAGATGGCAGGGTTAGTGCCATGTGAAGGTGGTGTGAGTTCTTTTTTGATTGTATATAAAAACCGGGCTTGCAGGTTTAGCAAAACAGTTAGTCATCTTCTTTATATGTCAACTGGCTACTTGTGCCAAAATAGGGAAATCAACAGAATGCGTGTACAAGGATACGCAGGTTTAAACGTGACTGGTATGTTTGGTTACAAGAACACAATGTCCTGTCACCAATATCAGTAATGTATTTAAAAACTAGCTCCTGAAAGCTAGGATAGCATTAGCGGACAGACTGGAGTTCTTTTGATAGAAACAAAGTATTTATTCTGTACGTAGCTAAATCTAATACACATCCAAGCATAGTTTGGTCCATTAACTACATATAGTTAAGTCAATTAACCCAATTAAGTCTAAGTTAAGTAAGATTTCGCTATGATGCTAGCAACATCTAATTTTTCTCTGGCTCAAAAGTAAGCCGTGAGCTCTAGTGCTAGCTCGTGGCTGCTTGAAGAAGATGACAAAAAGACAGAAAGCAAAGTGTAAAAAAGACCAAAGAAAAAGAATACGCGTGACCTAAGAGCAAACATTTAAATAGTACCTGAAAAATAAAATTAGCACCTAAAGAGCTATATGGTTGAGTTACATGCATATATCCCACAGACAACCTACAAGCGCAAATTAATGCTGATAACATTACCATTTCAAAGTATTCAATATATTTTTTTGATTACTAAAGGTATTCCTTAATTCTGTTGTGACATAAAATAAAATTACTAATTATTTGGTAATATTTTAAAATGTTGCAATTGTGTAGATTTGAATCACGTGGCAAGCGCCATGGTTAAAAAACAGTCAACACAGTAGAGCTGAATACTTTCAGACACTTTTGGTTTGATTCAAACTCAATTCAATCTTCACAGACTTCTGTGTTCAAATACTCACATATATCAGAAACAAACATTGTATAGCCTGGTAAAAACAAGCAAAAAAACAACAGTCTGTCCCTCATTTTCCTATCCTGACATTTTAAAGGGAAGGCATTTTTATGTAAATTATACATTTAAATTGTTTTACACATTAAAGCTATGAATAATTTAGGCCGAGTCACAAATTAGTACATATTAATCTTCAACACGGCCACTAAAAACTTTGAGCAGACAAAACAACAGCTGTACGATGCCGTCTGACCATCTTGGTTGAAGTGGTCACATGACTGCATCATTAACATACGTCATCATTTTAAAAGTCTCCGGTTTGGCTGTCCACACTACGTCAAAACGCTGTGTTTCCAAAACGCTCCATTTTCCCTGACCAGAAAATCCATCTCAGTGTGGACGGGAGGCCAAAATGGAGACAAAATGATGTGTTTTCGAACGAAAAGGCATTAGTGTGGACATAGCCTGGGTGACATGGACGTGGCTGTTCATGTTTTATATAAAATCTAACTCAGTATCAGTGGAAGATTCCAGACAGGAAACTCAACTTGATCTCTATCAGATACCGCTTTCATACTTTGCAATCTCGTGTCTGATCAGTCAGCAGCGTCATCATTTCATATTCATAGTGGTGCCTGAGAAAGTTTGGATAAGTTCAACATCTCACATGTGACTGCTGATACCTTCATGCTAACATAATTGGGCTGCAGTGTTCTGCACCTCTGGTGTTGAAAGCTTTTGGCTGTCTTTGCTTTAATAAGATCTCGTGTTTGAGCGTGTGTTTGGTGAAGGCGGATCAGTTTCTTTAGCAGCAGCTTACTGCAGCTCAGATCCCTCTCAAAAGGCACGGCCTTATCCACTAAATCTCGCCTGCATAACCCTCTGCTATAAATGGTCAGTTTCTTAAACGCTATGTTTCTAACTGACCAAAATACATTTAGATTAAAGCAGGTACTACACCCCTCTGAAATAAGGTTATGCTTTAAAACCAACCATTTTTGAGCTTTATAACAATACTGGAGGTGACCACCCAAGGTGTACTGGTGGATTCAATTAAAGCTTTTTCATTAGGATAAAATGGGAGGAATGAAAACATTGTTCTCACGTTACTACCTAGAAAGGTAAGAGGATATTACATCATCACTTTGGTTCCAACTCGCCCATGTCAAACGTGCCATCAAGACAGAAGTCAGGATGTGCAACGACTGATCCGCACCCTCTATGAGTAATTAATTAAATATGAACATAGAGGGTAGTGTTTCATGTTTCATTTTTAAACTATGTTTTGTTTCTAAGTCGCCAATTACAGCCTTAAAGACACTGTGTATGTGTCTGGCTATAAAACACGGGGGTGGGGGGAGAGAAGAAAAAGTAGAGAAAAGTTCCATTACTCCCCCGACACAACCTTATTTTAAGAACAGGGGCATTGAGTGTGCCATATACGTCACATCTTGACCTTACTCTTAAAAATGGAAGCCCGCAGGCAACTCAGGGAGGGAATGTTGATGCAGCGACAGCCTATCATTGCCTCGAGCCGAGAGTCATGGCAGGGCGAGCTGCTGTTTACGTACTCAGGGAGGGCCAATCACGTTAAGACCTGCCATTCTAGTTCCGCCTTGCTGCGACGCATAATTCTGAGCTATAAAGTTACCAGACAAGTCAAGAGGTAGACAGAGAGGAGAACTGAACAATGAGAGAGAACCTTGCTTTTGTGTCATCCCCAAACATGGCATTTACTGACTGCATGAAACCCACGGAGCTGGCCGCAGACAAGGAGATCAAGTAAGTTGATGCAATTTTTAGTGAGCACGTTCCTGGTCAGGATGTCCTTGTAACACATCTTTAAAGCATATGAGTGAACTTTTTTTTTTTATTATTTCTTTTGTAAAGGAAGAAAAACTGGAGGAACAGAATACGACTTCTCCTCAAGACAAACTCTACACAGCGTACGAAAAACAGACCCCACCGGTAAGCCCTGTTTGTTTTGCAAGTTGTTTTAAAATTATTTCTGTGGATCAAATGTATTCAATTTCAGGTGTTTGTTTACATAACATTTGCATTTTATGTAAATTAAGATTTGGTATATGTTTCACTTATGCATATAAGTGAGAACCGTGCACGGCTCAAATAAGTCCCTAAATTCTTAATGGAAAACATGAGCGCATCAAATGGCTGTAAATTCATTCATTAAACAGTTCGCAAAGCAATCACGCAACACGATCATGCAATATGACTCAACTTTGATAAGCAATTCAAGGAATTTACAGTGACACTTTGCTAACGAGTTAGCGCCACTGTAATTATCTCTTACGTGAGCTGTGTTCTTTACCCTCAGGCCAAGTGTAGATGACGTGAACCAATGGGCGCAGTCACTTGACAAGCTGCTCAGTCATAAATGTAAGTATCATTCACCCGTCTATTGGCACATTGATATATAGAAGAGTAACAAAGGTTACGTGGTTACTGTGAGCCAAATGAAATCTTTTTATAATCATCAGTAAAACAAAGCTGGCACTCCTTTCACTTTACATGAATGGGCAAAGAGTCAGTAGGTGTCACGGGAGTAGTCTTTTAATCTTTCTTATCTCCCTCTCTGTCAGATGGGAAAGTTGCATTTAGTATCTTTCTGAGGTCCGAATTCTGTGACGAGACCATTGAGTTTTGGTCGGCTTGCGAGGAGTTCAAGAAGATCACGTCACGGAAGGAAATGGCGTCCAAAGCCAACCGTATTTACGAGGAGTTCATTAAAAGTGAAGCGCCAAAGGAGGTAATGGCTAACAGTTGGCTTCGGATTTGTTTGTTTTCTTTAAGCTGACTTTAATCAGAATTCATGCACTTTTAATAATAAAGATATTCTTTGGGGGTCAAAGTCTCATTGTGGATGTTTCTCTTTGGTCACAGATCAACTTGGATTTCAACACCAAAAACACCATCGCACAGAGTCTCCACAAGCCCACTGCAACTACCTTCCTGGTAGCTCAGAGGAAAATCTACAACCTGATGGAGAACAACTCTTACCCCAGGTTTATCAGCTCAGACCTCTACAAAGAACTGTATGCAGCTGCAGCAAGAGAGGACATGGACGTTAAGTCCTAGCATAACTAGACACCCACTCGTGGAGTCATTTGCTTATCCCTGGGACTGTAAATAGATTGTCCACCATGTTCATTCCAGCTGCTACCTCAGTATAAAACAGCTGAATGCAAATTCGTAGCATAAACATAACAGGCGAGCGTGGAAAATGCAAAGTGCCGTCAAAAGCTCTCAACGAGGAAGCGGGAATGATTGTGCCGGATGCTGCATGTCGCTGCAGACAGTGCATAGACTGTCTCAGATGGGACTAATGCTAAGCTTTCATCACTGAGCCATTACCTGAACCTTCTTTTCAATGCCAATAGACATTTTGAGAGATGATGTAGACAGTCATATTCCCAGTGCCACTCACAGTCAAAACAATTGCCATTTAACTCTGCATCTCTTACCTTACATTAAACCAACAGTTGTGACAGCAAGTGTTTTCTGTCACGGTATCCATTTAAAGGCTTAGTATGGTCAAACACACCTCACGCATAACTCTAGTTTGCATTTCTCTGCTGGTTGCAGCAGTTTACATTCAAACAAAATTACAACTTTCATTTATATAACACAGTTTCATCTGATGCCTATGCTTGGCCTGAATTAACTGTGACACTGTAAGATACTGTAAATATGTGATATTGCACAACATGTTTAATGTGAATTTAAGCATTGAGCAGCTGGACTGTTTGGTGATTAAAATGTGTTCTTCAGCACTGGAATGATCGGGATGTGTTTGTTTACCAGTTTACTGCACAAAATATGTAGCACTGACGAATGTACGAGTTCGCTGAAAAAAGGAAAGCAAAAGGGATTTAAGGTAGCTCTCTAGCTGGATCCTCTTTTAGCAGACTACTCTGAAATGTAAAATGTACATTACTGCTGGAGTCAGTTGTTCTTAACTCACTTTACAAATAATAAAAAAAACAAAAATACAAAGTTAGCTGACATACATAAACTAGCTTTTGACCAAGCTAACATTTTGGGCCTGTAAAAGACAAACAAACAAAAAACACAATCAACATCTTTTTAGGTTACAAAGTAAATATGTGTGAAATGCTTAGTATACGCTTCATTTAAACCACACTACAGCTCAAAATTAGCATTCAAATATAGTTTGTCCGAGTTTGCATACTTAAACCTGAATGTAGTACGCTATGTACATTAAAACATAGTTACTCGTTTTGCACAGTGTTGACAGGGTACTGTTGGCTCAGACTCAACTCGACACACAACGTCAAGTGTTTCTAACAGGAAAGACTTGACGGAAATAATGACTGTGTAACACACCACAGCAGACCCGGTGACACGTTCATGCTTTTCGCAATACTTTATTGACATCTAAGGGAAGGCGGACGCACCTCCACGGCACCGCAGGCCACGCCCACCACATACCCCCATCGCCCGACTGTGGCCAGGGAGCCATCTGGCCGAACTTACTCCCCTCCCCCCCACGAGCGGGAGAAAGAATCGGCCCGGACCGTCGACATCCCCTGGGGAAGCTGGTCCGGCGATTGGCCATGTGGCAAGGCTCACTGCCAGCCAGGTGGGCATCCGCCGCACAGGACCACGAGGCGCTCCGGCCTTGGATGGAGATGAGGCCTCGGGCTCACGTCCAGGCTTCCTTGGCACAGGAACCGCCGTCTCCTCACGCAGCTCCTCCACTGCTCACGGGTGCAGCGGTGCCTCACTCGCCTCCTTCTCCACTTCCGCGTGGCAAGGTGCATCATGCACCTGCTTCACTGCCGGCAGACACGGACCCTCGCGCGTCTCCTCCACAAGCCAGCGCGGACCCTCGCGCAGCTCCTCATCCTCCTCACTCGGCCGACACAGACCCTCGCGCTCCGCCTCAGCAGGTTCCTCCCGCGCTCTCCGGCTCAGGCTGAGCAGGTGGGTGAGCTGATGGTGGACCTAGTTGCTCCGTTGCCTTCCTCCGGGGAGCAGGAGCAGGTGCAGGCCCTGGCCGGGTACAAGCCGCTGCTGTACACACATACAGAGCTGCAGCTCTCCTGCTGCCAGCTCAACGCTACACCAACCACAACCCCATAGGACCCGGTGCAAACACTTAAGGCGGTGGGGCATGATTGCGGATGCCGTGCAGGTGCGTCCGCCTTCCCTGCACGGCACCGCAGGCCACGCCCGCCACAGACTGCCTTTGTCATGCTGTAACATCTTACCATAAAGATAAATTACACATAATGCTAAATTCTTCTACTCTGAGGTGACATTTTAACTCACTTGAAGACCTGTACCTAAAAATACTGTTGTTAGCTTGCTAGCTAACACCAGCAGTATTGAAAACATACTTGTGTTTTTTTAATTTCTGCCATGTTACCCAACATATATATTGACACAGTAAGTTCATTTTTGGTCTTTAAACTCAAATTTTGGTCTCCACCAGGCCTCAAGAGAAATATGTCTGTGGCGTGAATAAGGCACGGCGGGACTACAGATCTTGCATTCGAGACATTTTTTTGACATAGGCTGCAGCTTCCAAGCTGCCAGCCACACATCACACCACAACACCATCCATCCCAACCCCTGAGTCCCAGTGTTTTAACACGGCGGGCGTGATTACGGATGCCGTGCAGGTGCGACCGCCTTCCCTGCACGGCACGGGACCGCAGGCCACGCCCGCCACAATGTCCTTAGCTGTTCTATATTTTTTTACACACATTTGCCACATATGAGTTATGTTTCCCAGTTTGTGCTGCGTGTCGAGGTTTTGCACAGTAATGACCACTCGTGGAAAGTGTTACATTCAAAATACAATAAATGTATGTTGAAATGCTAAAAAAGTACATAAAAATACCGGGTTTTAGAGGACCTTTAAAATCCCAAAGTTTTAAATAGCAATAACAAATGGTTAGTAAGATAAATCCCTCGCAATGTTTAACGAGGCAGTCAGACTTATTAGATAATGTGCTGCATGTTCAGTTGCCCAACAACAACATTCCTCGTCTTTTCTGGAACATTGCTTTCCTTTTTGTACAGTTGAGTTCGCACACTGTAACAGTAAGCCCTTATGTTTAAGTTTATAAGTGTATGAGAAAAGACTGACAGCAGGGAAAGTCCGCCTCTGTGAACTCACAGTGGCAGCTGACAGTGGCCAGACGCCCAGACCTTAGCTTCTGACAGCTTCTGCTCTCTCTGTCAGACCTCTGCCCTGCTGTCGTGGCAAGACGGCATCATCTTTTAAAGCAGCAGCTCTTCAGAACCAAATGTTCTGCTGTGCTTTGTGATGTGGGCACCATCAGCCAGTGATTTTATACCAGTGTGTTTAACTCGGCTCTCTCTTTGTTTTTGTGCTCGATTTGTGTTCCCATAAAATTGCAGGACAACTATGGGGTGAGTGATGTTTAGGAGTGGCAGCAGCCTAAACAGAGGTTCGGAGATTGCCCTATTGCCTTGGAAACCCCCTTCCCTTAGGGGGTGTACTGAGGTACTTCGTAACCAGCCAGTGTGTCATAGTGACTGGACCTGTCTGAAACACCTTGCCTTAAGAGAATGCCTTAAGGCCCCAAACCACCTCAACTGGTTCCTTTCAATGTGGAGCAGCAACTCGACTCCCAGTCGGTCCCAAATGACTTTATTTCTAAGGGTACGTCCTGACACCCTCCGGAAGAAGCCCATTTCCGCCTCTGGCATCTGACTGTTTTCTGTTGGTGACTTTCTACAGTCAATGCCCACATAGGTGAGGGTAGAAACATTAATTTACAGTAAATAGCTTTAATTTCAATGCTTGGCTTTCATTTTCAGCTCTCTTTACCACAACAGATGAAAGCTGCTTTCTCGCACTTGGTTTGAAGCATGAGCTGAAGGTTAATGCTCAATGAAAACAAAGGAACGTCCAAAACAAAGTGAACTAATGCTTTGTGTTTAGTCCATACATACATCTCCAAAGCACTGCTAGACCTTTTATACAGTTTGCACATCTGGTTGTCAAAGCAGGAAAGAGGCCTGGAATAAGCACTTCTTCTTCAAGGGATTTTATCCCCCCCCCAAAGACTAATCATGAAACCCTATCAATCTTTCTAATCATAGTCAACAAACAATGCCAAACATTCAGTGGTTCCTGTTTCTAAATGTTTATGCATCATTGTAAAATTGACATGATTTGGGTTTTGAAATGCTGGCTGAACAAAAAGAAAGCAACCGAGAGATTTAAGAGAAAGGGAATACAAAAAAGTGAATTGTGGCCCCAGTGCTGTTATTCTGCAACACATTTTCCATGTCTGATTATGGAACCGTCGTCGCTTCAGGCCTCTGAAGGCCTTTGAGGAATCATATGTGATAATGAGCTGTGCAAATAAACTTGCCTTGACCTTTAAACTAGACCTACCCAGCACACATTCCATTACGTAGATGCCTTGCTATTTTTAAAATCGTAATTCTTTTATCTAGCATCTGCATCCGTCTACCACATCATCCTCTCATCACGCTCAGTTTTGTGACGAAAGCCAAACAAAGGCGTGCTAACACAATGGCAATTAGTGCAAAAAAAGCATAGGGTGCTGGTAAAGGTATTCACAAACGCGTCGCAGAACTGGAACGTCATCATAGCAAACACCTTTGCTGATCCACATGGCTTGATACAAGAAAATAAAACTGTCTTTGCCTCTCTCGGAGCTGGTAGTAAAACCATGAGGTTCTCATTTGTTGCCATGGACAATCATGGCAACAGACTACTGGGATCAGATCCAAGGAGTACTCAAAGGTGTATGTGTAAACACTGGATCCAAAATTAGAAACGGGCCACGTCCTACTTTGGTCAGCAGTCTGCACATACGTCAGACTGCACAGGCCTTTAGACGCACACGCTGTTCGAGCGCAGTCAATTTCTGTACACCGTCATTCAGAATTTGATTTACTTGACAAATTAAGAGGGGGTACTTTGCCTTCAGTGTTAAAAACACATCAAAAAACTGCAATAGGCATGTATCCAAAAGCCACACAGACATCATTACATTTCCAGTCCGTTGTTGATGATGCACTTATAAGGACCTGGCGGCTTGATCGTGTCCTCTCATCGGGTCCAGCTCTAAAACAGAGATCTGAATGTTTGATTGCATAAGTAGGAGATCTTTTAGAAAAACAGTGGCACGCTTGTACTACAGCTATGTTCATTAAATGACAGTCTGACAAAAAAAAAAAAACAAAGTCATGATACACGGTCTTTGAAATGTAAATACATTCCCTGCTACACCACCAGGTGGAGCCAAAGATGCACAACTAAAAATGTAGCTACACGGCACTGACGTGGAAACTATCAGCAGACAGACTTAAACATCAGGGGAACGCACAATACATGTCCATGAAAGCAAGCAGTCGGCAAACATCTAGACATTTTATTATGAAAATAAGACAGAACATCATTTGATAACAGCTTTCTTTCGATCATGCATTAGAGCTGATGGACACACCTTTTTTTTTTTTGTTTTTCCTTTTTTAAAATCTTTGTCAGACAGTCTGTCGGCTACACCTGAAGGGCAGTCCTCAGTCTCTGGATGGTTTAATGGGTCGCCATGGTGAGAATGTGCTGCAGACCATCCTCGGTCATTAATACAAATGTGACAAGTAATGTACAGTATTTGTGTGTTTGTGTGTGTGTGTGTGTGTGTGGGGGGGGGGGGTGACTGGGGGGGGGGGGGGGGGGGGGTGGGTGGGGGGGGAA
>VUQR01006232.1:7132-23243 GCA_015108515.1 Hemichromis elongatus | reverse complement strand
CATGTTTTCATCTAGGTCTGCAAAAAGGCTCTGGGGTCACAGTTAAAATAAATGACAAGAGCCAACGTCATCAGGCACACAAAGGGGAAAAAAACCAACAAAAACAACAAAAAAACTTGACTGTAAAACCTGAAGGTGCTTTGAGAGATCCGTCGTAGAGCTTCAACCCAAAATATCTCTATTTCCTAAAAAGTATAGTTTAGAAAACCAAACACGGGAGTTAAATAATTTAACATATGTGAACTCACTCAGAGTCTTCCCTGCTATTATAAGTCTTATTCCTGCAGTACTTTTTTTTCACAGCACCTAAACTGGTTGAACAAGTAAAAAAAAACACTTGGATTTTTTTCTACTGCATTTTGCTGAGTAGCTCTATAGTTGTGCCACAGCCTCTCATATCTACTTGATACATAGTGAACAGAAATGGAAAGCCAAAGATGTCAAAGATATATATTTTTTCTCTAGTTATTAACTATGCTTGTTATTGTAAATAAGTCAGAGTATCACTGTAAGCTTGACCACAATAGAGCAACTAACCAGAGTGTTTTCATATAATAACACAGAATCAATCTACTTCAGTTTTTCAAGACATAATGTAGAGATTCAGTATCTGATTACTCTCGTATAATTAAACAAGGATCTCCATGTTGTCAGCCTAAAACAACAGCATGGTTTCTTACATATAAAATAGCTCACTAAATATTATTATTATGCCTATTTGGAGTGCCATTCTGGATCATTCTGTCTCTTTTTAACCTATTAGCCAGTTACAGGTTTTTAGATTATTTATTTATTTATTAGATTATTTATGTGATTTGCAATTTTACCATCGTTACCAGCAGTGGTTAAAGTGGCCAGGTGGGGGAAAAGTATGGAAGTAGTGAGGTAGTGAGTTTGCCAACTACATTCTATGGGATACAGATACCACAGTCTGCCCTTCACCAGTCCAAAATCATGCATCACTAAACCACAGCACTGCAAACTAACCAGTTTAGCTTAGCAGTTGTTATTTGAGTTATTAATATTATTATTTAATTTGCTTCCAAAAAACATATAAAATATGAATCATCATTTCATGTATGCATCCAGTGTCCAATTCTAAAGTTTTGCTTGCTTGTAATTTCTGCTGAGCTAGCAGATAAATTATTTGTCAAAATCTGCATAAACAGTTTGTGTGTCATTGTAGTGAAGTGTTTGATACATTCAATTTGAAATTACTTGCCACTTTTAAAAAGTTACTCTTGCTACACTCACACCACTTCTGTACCGCTAGCTAGGATGCTGAAGTAGGGATGAGATAGAAAAAAGATGTATGGAGGCATTGTATGCTAGTTAGGCTGATTAGCAAGGTTTACTCATAGATTGTGCAAGTTCATTGCATGTACACCACCTATATATTCCTAACATTAATAAAGTAAAGCGTATTTAAAATATACTTAAATTTCACTCGATCTCACTCAAATAAATAAATAAATAGAAGTCTGCTGTTGTTTTACACAGCACTGCAAGCCACGAATGCACTTGCACACTCCAATTCATCGCCATAAATTAGCTGAGGTGTAAACAAAAAGAAAGCTAGCAGATTACTGGTACCCACCTGTCACCAAAAACTGCTGTTAACACAAGTTTAATGGACGAATAATATAAAACTCAGTCCTATGCAGTTACCATAAAAGAGGAAATTAACAAAAAAGACAAAAGTTGAGCTTTTTAACAATAGACTTTATAAGAATTTGGCACTGACTTTTTTTTTTTTAATGTCCAGCCTCAAGTGGCCAAACTAAAGAACTGCAGTCTTTTGGTACTTTTCCCTATTGGTTTAAAATTTTAGTTGAATTAAACATTTTTGTTGCTGTATGTTTCTTTAATTCTATAGTAGCAATAATGCTGTAATTCTGTTCAATTTCAAAATCAGAAATTTTGTTATGATGTCCACTAACTGGTCTGTCTGTCTGAAAGAAAATAAAGTTGCTATTCTAAAATCCATTCTGGTTTATTAATATTCACACAAATATTTCTTTATTAATGAAAAGCCATCTGCAAGAATATTAAAAATCTGATAAGGATTGAAGTGGTAAAACACCAAAAAATGTCTTTTTGGTGTTTTACGTGTCTCTTTCCAGTCAATGCTGAAATGGTGGACAAAACCACATATATTAATAGGATATAGCCAAACAGAGACACAGGCTAATTAAAGCATTTTCCGTGTGTTTAAGTAAACTTCACCTTCTGTCATTTAAATGCAATCCTCTTTCATTGCATTAGGTAAAAAAAAATCAGTTTCACCATTATAAAATCTGTCACTTGGACGATTTTTGGAAAGGGCTTAGCATAGCTTAGTGACTTTAAGCTTGAAGCGTCATTTGTAGAAAATGAGATTTACAGTCAGTGATCAAAGCAAAATTTAACTTTGATGTTGTCAGCCTGCCGTGATCACATAAAAAATCATTATATGCTTATTCAAAAATGTAAAGAATTGTAGCCACTTTGCTTTTACTCAGCAAACAAATGGTGGGAGGCCAAAGTCAACCCCCTGACTTCAAATAGATTAATGTTTAAAAATGCTGCAAAGAAATGAGTACAATGGTGTCACGTTGAGTGTCGGATAACTGAGGCAGTCATGGAGTACAAAGGAAGGAAACCTGATATTTCTTTTTAATTTCACATAAACCGCACAGCACACAAATACAGCCAATACAGAGAAAACTGCAGAGAGCAAAAAAAAAAAAAAAGCTCTAAAACATCATTTTACAAAGTGGGTCTAACAGGATCTGAATCGGGCAAAATCTGAATGAAGTGGTTTTGTCAACAAGATTTGTAGGTGTATGCAAAATGCTGTAGAATCTGTAAAATCTGTATTGTTGGTCACAAACATCTCGCTGGTGATACTATTTATCTTCGGTAGGGAAGGTGAACAGAATACATAATATGCTGTTATACACTACTCAGTGTCTGAACAGAGCAGTTTTATGGCATAGAAACTTAAGGTGACGAAAACAAAGATCATGCCCGGTGTTACCTGTCACTTTCATTGCGCTTTTGCAGAACTTCTGCAGTGTATTAGCCATAACATAAATTAAGCAGTTTAAAGTTTAAATATTAATTCTTCATATTTGTTTTTCACTAGCTCTCAAGACAGTCTAACACCATCAGGGTTGCAGCTGAAAAAGGCTTAAACTGTCTTAGAATACATCTAAATTACACCTTAATTAGAGAGTAGACAGTTCTAATTAAAGCCAGATCTGCTTGTACCTGAATGACAGACCAGTGATACTGATAACCTTGCTAACTAATGAATTCACACGTTTTTTTGGTTTTGTTTTTTTTTTGCCACTATTCCTTGCTGGCTGTTTCTTCTTTCTTCAGTTCTTGATTTCTTTGTTTTATTTTATTTTTTGTGTGGAAAATGTGTGGCTTAGACTCGACTTTTTTTGTCACTAGTTTTCTGATACCATCATCCCCTTTTCTGCCGTCCAACTCAGAACCAAATGTATAGTGACCGGTTAGGTTGATTATAGTTGCTGTCAGTGTTGGGGAGTAACAGAATACATGTACTGCCGTTACATATTTAAAATACAAAATATCAGTAACTGTATTCCGTTACAGTTACTGTTTAAAAAGGTGGTATTCAGAATAGAGTTACTTTGTTGAAATAAATGGATTACACTGTGGTCTTTTCCCGTTTCATACATTAGGCTATGTCCTCTCTATTTCTGGTAATTCCACGCAGGTGGAAACCCAAACAAAACACGCAATAAGAGGCTCTAATGCCTGGCTCTCAATCTTGCGACCCGCATAAATGACTTATAGAAATATTTTAAAATTTTATTCAAAAAATGATTTAATATGAAGGCAATAGGCAGATTGCATAGCCCTAAAGAATGTAGCCTGATGGGTAGTGTAGTCCCTACTGCAGGGAGAATGGACTGCCATATATCATATATGTATCCATATATGTATCTGTCTGTGAGCGTGAGGGAGGGAGAAAAAGGAGAGTCGAAAAGTTGTCATTAACCAGAAACGGGAGATGGAAACATGTAAATATAATAACTACTGCAGCCAAAAAGAGTGCCTGACAAGCCTAGTTGTAAGTAAGCTATTGAGACTCTACTGTACACTGTGTTTGTGTGAAACATAAGTTCCTTTGGATCAGCCTTTCAACGCCTCTTTCTGTTTCTCACTAGCATAGACAGTAAAGTAAAGCTGGTTTTCGGCTACAAGCCCGACACAGAACCCGGCATATTAGCCAGAGGTCCCTTTACTACAGTTCGGAGCTGTGGACCTGTTTTATATATGTGGGGAATAATTTTCTATATGAGATCGCTGCAAAAAGTGCAGCCTTACCTAATGTCCACTCTACTGTTACTGATTTTATATTAAGATTTAAAAATGTAGCTGGTATTGGTATGGTGAGTAACCTTCAGTAATAGTAATAAATCACTGAGAAATAGTACATTCATGTAGTTGTAAAAAGCATGATAATATATTAAGTAATCCAAAGTATTCAGAATACGTTACTCTCATTGAGTAACTTAAAGGAAAACGTCACAAAATACATTTTGGGCTATATATTCTATAATCTGTAGTGGTATGCATTTTAACAGTAACCTTCCCAACACTGGTTGCTGGGCATTGTGAAATAATGTTAAACCAAAGTAGCTAGGCTGTGGTGAGATGTCCTAACACTCACAAACAGAGCCAACATAGATATCCACCCAAATCTTTTCACTTCCTTTCTGTCAAAAATATGTATACAAGCAGAGACGCACATGCTGTTGTCCAACAGA
Source organism: Hemichromis elongatus (assembly GCA_015108515.1). Lineage (NCBI taxonomy): Eukaryota > Metazoa > Chordata > Actinopteri > Cichliformes > Cichlidae > Hemichromis > Hemichromis elongatus. Next base: position 18,456 of record VUQR01006232.1, on the reverse strand, counting down.
CTGACTGATGGCCAGCTCGCAGTGGCCGATTAGCTAGGACAGAGTGCAGTAGAATTACAACTCTATCGGAACTGCAATTGCATTGTTGCTTTGACTATGATCCATGTCGGATTGCTGGCATGCTGGGTTGCGGAGAGGGTAATCATTGTTCTCCATCTGTCTCTTTCTCCGTTTAGTCCTCCGAAACCATCCTAAGTCTTACTGATTAATGCTTTAATTCATTTCTTCGGGTTTTCATTGCTTCTTCTATTTTCTCACTGCCCTGGTATCCTCTGACTTTTTCTCTATCTTTTTCCTGGGCTAAAACTGTGAGCTTGTTGGGCTACAAGTTCACCGAATACAAGCACACTGCAGTTCTCTACATATCATAAAATTGCCTTTTTCTCTTCCACGCTTCCCCCTCTCCCTGTTAACTTCTTTTTGTACTCGTCCCTCTTTAATGACTCCCTCTTTCTCTTCTCCATTCTCAACCTCCATTGATTAACACATCTCGTGTGTCATCAGCTTATCCCCTGTTATTAAAAGGCACTTGTTGTGGGACTGAATAACTTAATTTCACTGACTGGCAATCTCCACTTTATGGAATATTAGAAAATAACACTGACAAATGATAAATACTGATGATGGCAGATGGCGTATATTTCCCCTGTGGGTCTCTTGCCTTTGTCTTTAACTTCAAAAACTTCCTTTAGCCCTTCAAATTCAGTAGCCTAAGAAGAACTTAGTATGAAGACGATATTTGGCACAGACAAAATAATTAAATGCAGCAAGATGCGAAGTCATACTGACTCTAAAGCTAGCAACACACACACAGAAAAAAACAAAGACTAATCTAAAAGTTAAATCAGAAGAGCAGACACAGAGTATAGTGTTAGAATGAGGAATGACACAGAAAGTGCACTAAAATACAATTTCACCTAATTTTCTCTCATAAAGTTGAGGCCTCCTTATCGAATTCAGTCAACTTGTCTGAACATCATTCAATATACCATCAAATCTTCCACTAACTGTTTAAACACATAATGCAATGCTTTTCATGAAAGGCAAAGTCAGAGGAGTCTCACCTATCAAAGCCCTGTGCCTTCCTTACATCGGCTGCCCTCATATTTACATCTAAATGACGGTTGATGGTGACAGAGGTAGCGCAGACCCAATTATGCGACAGAGTTGGCAGTGAAACCTGACAAATGATGGGCAATGGCTGAGGATTGGCGGCATTTCCAACACTCCACACTTTAACAAACATAGCTGTGTCTCCATAGTTTGACTCTGACAGAGTAATTTATTCCCACTCCGCCAGCACGAAACCACGGATTTAAAAGTTTCACCACTTACCCAAGCCTCCCCCATTTTTCTCTGCGGAATGAAACTGTTATTATTCAAAAGAGAAATAGGAATTTATGCAGGCTTACACATGGCCTTATATCTTCACTAACTTTTTTTCCCCCCTTGTTGTTCCTTTTGTATTTTTCTTTCTCCCCTGTTGGCTTCTTTTGTGTTTTTTTGTTTTTGTTGTTGTTGTTGTTTTTCCCCCCAGAAAATATGCATAGTTCCTGTTCTATACCAAGTGTTTTAATTTATCTTGGTATAGAACATCTTGTCTGTATCTCCCTTTTCTGTCCTCATCTCTCATCAGATGCTATGAAATTGGAATAAATCAGCTTAGTTTAGTTTGGTAATGTATACTTAATTAGGACTTTCAAAAGCTGAATATATGGTAAATGGAATTTTCTAGATTAAACTGTCATAAATATGCTGTGAAAATGTAAAACCTAAAGCTTTAGGAGTGCAGAAGTAAGATTTTCAAGAAGTGTGCACCTCAAGGATGTCAAACCTCCCTGGAAGCCTGATTAATATTTTCTTCTTCTTGTCATTGTGCTTAGCAACTTCAAAAAATTATCTTCTGCTCTTTCTTTGAAAGGCAGATTATGTGTTTTATATGATTTTTTTTTTTTAATATAGCTGAAATAAAACAGTGCGTTTTTAGAGTGCCACAACAGGAGACTTGTGCAGTGCCTTTCCGGCAGTGTGTTGAGAGCTAGTGCTGATGATGGCAGCCACAAGAAATCACAAGACATCAAAGGGCTCTGACATTCCTGTGAAAACACAGATAAAGATAGACTGAAAATGTAACAGTGTTAGCACTTTGAGTGTGACTGTTTAGGTGAAAAAACCCCCAGATAAATATATATATGTATATGGATTTGAGAGACATAGACCCTGTCTGAATTTAATATTAAGCTTAAAACTTGCCTTTTTAAAAAGCTTAAAGTTAGGACTCAGGCTGCTGGGAGATTTCCATGATGTACTGAGCCTTTCTTTTCCTCTCACATCTTTTCTTTCTCCTTTCACCTTGTTTTCATTCACCACTGGATTTGATCTTTAGTCATGTTTAATCTCAGCCTCCCTCTGACATGGTGTGCCTTTTGATCTTGTCTTTCGCCTCATCCCCCCAATCAGTCATAACAGATGACAGCCCCTCCCTGAGCCTGGTTCTGCACGAGGTTTCTTCCTGCTAAAAGGGAGTTTTTCTTTCCCACTGTCACCATGTGGTTGCACATAGAGGGTTCATCTTTTTTTTCCTATTGTTTATTTGTTTGTAGGGTCTATAACCTATGATATAAAGTGCCTTGAGGCAACAGTCATTGTGAATTGCCAATATATAAAATTGAATTGACTTGAATAGCGTTACACAGTTGCAGTAGAATGTTTAGCTGCACATCTCCCGTTCCACCACATCTTATAGGAGTGATAGTTTCTTAGCTGAGTGGCAATGGGAGCAAATAAACCAAGCTTTCTTCCCCTCTCCTTCTCCTGCTCGTTTTGAATTTCAGCATTCTGTGTTGACATGTTCACATGCCTTGAAGTTTTGGGTTGCTGACGTGTGCCTGAATCAGCAGCCAAGGCCATGTCTACACAAATACCTTTTCGTTTGAAAATGCACCGTTTTCTCTCGGTTTTGGCCTCCCGTCCACACTGAGACTGCGTTTTTGGTCATGTGCAGTCATGTGACCACTTCAACCAAGAACGCATTTTCAGACCAAATCTGTCCGGGCTAGTGTGGATGTAGCCTAAAAGGTATACCTAAAGAAGTGGACCTTGAGCATAAAGGATGAATGACCAGAATGCAACTGTTTTTCTGGTAAGGAAAGTATCAAAAAAGCGTGAATACTGTAAATGGACATATTGAGAGATCAAAGAGCAAGGTGAAGCAAATACAAATAAATGACATGAATGAAAAGAAAGTCAGCTACGAAAATCCACAGCTGCAGCTATAAATCACTGAGTGTAATGTACTCTACCAACAGGTTTTTGTTACTGGCCTGAAGCTGAAGTTGCACTTGAGGATAAAAAAATGTTGTAAAACTAACCCATGGCTTACAGAACAATAACAACAAAATAAAAATAAATTAATTAAAGAAACAGACTATTGTTTGGTGTGATCACATGCAATTCTCTTTGGTAAATCTCCCTGCAGTTCTTCAAGGTTCATGGCAGATGGGTTGTTTGAAGCATATTGGAGGACTTTCTCCAGTTCCTCTGTGGATTTAGACAGTCTCAGTTGCTTCAGCCTCCTCATCTCATCACAGATTGACTCAATGGTGCTTAGATCAAGGCTCAATAGGGGGCATGCCCCTGTCGAAGGACTGCTTGTTCTTCTTGTTGCTGAAGGTTTTTATGACTCTGACTCTCTTTATATTTGCTGTTGGTGTCATGCTGTAGAAAATAAATTTGTGTCTGATCTGATGCTTCTCTGAAGAAACTGCATTTGATACAGAGTGATGTAAATATTTGGGTAGTTACAACTTTCTAGAGTTGCTTGGTTTACTTGACTTTAATCTTAAGGAGAGACGCACATTATAGACATTCAGCCATTAACATGCTAAGTGAGTCCCAGTTGCAGTATTTGCTAACAGCTGACAGAAGAAAAACTTGGACCACAGTTGGGTTCTGGCGACACAGTCCCAATTAAAATGGTCCATTCTTTAGTCACGTTGTGTTCACAAGCTGGTGGGAAGTTTCGAAACATCTGGGGCTTCCATGCTAGATGCCAACCTTAGAACTGAAATGGTAAACAAACACTGGTATCCAAGAGCTTCTGGTAAATTAAAGCACTATTCTATACTATTCAAAAAATTACAACAAATACCCTCTGTAGGTGAGTACAAAATGCTATGAAAAAAATACAGACTGTGGGATAGAGATATCATCACTGGCTAACTCAAAGCCCCCTATTTAGTATTAAATGATGAATTTATCCATAATTATTATTTTACTGATACGCTTATCTGTTGAGGAAAAAAAGCTATACTAATGATAATATGGTTATTATATTAATGGCATAGTTTGATCTTGTTGCCATGCTTGTTTTTATACAATAATCTAGTTTTTTTTTCATGAAACAGTCAGCTGGTGTAAAACCTCATGCACAAGAACAGAAAGCTATTTTCTTCAGTTTTTAAAATAAACAAAAACCCCCCCCAAAAAAACCCACTGACAAACAGATGTGCAAATTAATTTTCTTTACAAGTAATATTGATATATAACCACAGTATTTGTGCATTAGATTATTGGTCTTGTTTGTTCTTTAGTCTTAGTTTTAGGAGACTATGCATTTGTCTCTGTTGGGCTCTCCCAGCTTTTATTGACAACAATTTTACCCTCATCTTACAGCCTCCTTGTGCTGATGTGTTTATTTGAGCCTAATCACATTAGCCTAACCACATTTGTTTTGTAGCTAACTGCCAAATATCACATCTTAATATACCAGCTAGCTCAACTTTACCAACCCTCCAAACATCACTGATTTTCCATCTTTGTTTACACACCAAGTTCCAGCAGTGTTATACATTTGAGTTTATTAGAAATAATTCAGCCAGAACATGGCATATGATCTTTAAATATAAGCTACCTAACTAATTTTCTGTTAGCATATCACTCCACTAAACCTTGCAAATCCTCCTTCACATGGATGCCTTCTTGTTAAACATGACATGCAACCAAAAATCACCATCTTTCCTTAGCCGTAACCAACGGGCTTTATTTCGTGGGAATCCTGATCTCTCATCAACTTTAATATTGCTGCATATTCCAGCAAGCAGTTGTGTGGACTCTACTTGGAGAGCTATAAAGAAAGAATAGAAAATTACTCTTTCAATGTCAGATTAATATGTTAATTCATACTGGAGAGTGATTAAAGGAGTAGATGAAAAATGGTTTCTGAACACTCCTTTTAAGCAAGTTACACCAAAAACAAATGGATACTGACACTGAAGGTTTTTTTTTTATTGATGCTATTGGATAAACATATTATGGTTAACATCAGATTTTATTTACTGAATATTATTATTAACATTACTTTTTTCATATTGAGTGACAGATGGGCAAACAGGATGCTTAAATTGCAGACAGACATCCAATAATACACTATTTGGTACAAATGAAAGAGGTGAGCATTACTTATGCATTGATTTTAAAATCCATGCCTCACAAATTATTTATTTAGACGTTTGGCTGAATTTGTCACATTAATGTTTTTTTTTTATTTGCCTACTGTGTTGCTATGGCAGCAGAGACAGAGAGGTAAGGGGAAGCAAGGATTGGGTGGAGTTTGTGCGTGTGGAGGATAAAGTTTATGATGTCACATTTCATCTCTGGCTTGTTCTCAGGGACGGTTTTCTCATTTTCCTTCCCACACACTGAATTGTGCTGGCACCTTGGTCTATGAATGTGCGTGGAATATCCAGATTGAGCCTGAGATCCTTTGACCCGTCTTCTGTTTGGCATTGGGTTTTGGGCTGATAATTCAGATTTGATGTGAACAATAGATAAAACGATGCTAATAACTATCAGAAAAACTCACAAAAGCAACAACAACACAAAAAAAGATGGAACTCTGGAAAAATTGTTTGCACCTGTTTCTCCTGTTTCTCCAGGAGGCTTCGACCCTATTCTAAATTCATGAGGTAGAAAATACAAGGAAATGTGCTGCTCAACATGCAGTGTTTTGCTGCTTGTGTTGCCTTCAAGTGTGTCTTTGTGGTAGTCGATGCAGGACTCTGCACATGCCTGCGGCTGTTGTTCTTACGGCACAATGCAGAAAGCTTTCATTGAAAAAGGAAAAAGGCTTTGTCTCTGTCTGCAGCCCACTTTTTGTTTGTCTCACCTTTGGTTCTTTTTCATTCTTTCTCTCCCGTAGGCAGTCTACCGTCTGACTGTGACCGCGTCTTCATCTCTCCTCTCTTACTTGCGCACACATCAATACATGCATCTTAGTCTAATGATGTATTAGTTACCTATTGTGAAAGATAATGAGCTCTCATCCCATCAGGTCACATTATTAACTCTTCTGTGGAGCACATCGGGCAGTTTAAATGCATGCGTTTGTATTTTCCGCTGTCGTGATGTGTGCGACGGACTGCAGGTGACGTGCACGTGGGTTTGCATGTGTGAGTAAATGAGCTGCGATTCAGATGATGCAAATTCGTGTTTTCACTTCAGATCACACCTCCAGTTTGTATGGGAAATGCTTTAGAGATAGTGTTTAGTTTTGAACATGTAATCATATTAGAAACCACAGGATGACTTGCTTGTTTTGAATTCGCTGATTTATTTATTAATTTTTTTTCTAAAACTTGTTTTCTGAGGCTGACAGCCTGAAAGATGAAACGGATGGAAATGACCAACTGAAACCGAAGCAACACAACACTGCGATCATGCATATTTGTGCACATGAAAACTTTCACTGTGCGTGCGTGTGGTGGTGCTCAGCATAGTGCACATGAAAGTCTCTGAATGGCTATGTATCTGTGTCTGCCTGTGCCTGTTTTGATGTCCTGATTAGCAGTGGTTATATTTAGATCACATTAATCTGCTCAAAGTCTGCATTTCCCAAAGGCACTGTCAGACACACACGCGCGCAAACAGACATCCCCTCTTCCTACTCATCAACTTCAGGACATAATGAAGGAGAGGATGCAAAGAAGTGGATCGAGTCCAAATGATAGAGCTGATAAAAACTAATTTCCAACCTATTGGAAGTCTGCAAAATGAGCGCATGCAATGCATATTTGACGAGTAACTGAGGCCTGCTTGCAAGTCCCAATTTTCCAACCATTGGGGGAAATTTTTCTGGAGCATTTTGGACATGCTCAATTTGAAATGTACTCTTTTGCTAATATGGCTTTGCCTCCAGATGTTTTGTGAGAGCATTCCTGCTGCTACTTTCCAGCTGACAGGGAGATATCTGTTTCATGAATGGCAAATCTTTTTCATAAAGTTCTAATTGAAATAAGCAGATGGAGCAGAGACGTTGATGGAGGTGCTTACACTTAAAAAAATAACTTCTATTCTCTGGATCTCCTGTTAATTTTCTTTGGACTTTCTTGTATTACAGAGCTCTTTCAAACATTTTCTGTTTTTACACACTGAAATATTGACCGAGTTGAAGTTGTTTCTGAATGTTCTGTCTGTGTCAATATGTGTATGTGTGATGTGTGCACGTGCCTCTGCGTGTGCACACATTGAATGTGTGTAACAAATCCCTGCAGTGTGATAGCCTTGGGTCATGTGCTCCCTTGTAATTGCTTTGAAGAGAGAATTCCAGAGGCTTGTCACTGTTCACACACGTCACCGCCCACACAAAAACGCCTATGGGGATCATTTGTTGCATTACCCCTTAGCCCCTTACACTAGCCTTACTCTCCATAATGGAACCTCTAACCTGAGCCTGAACCCATTTCTTGGGTTTTTGAAAGCAAGTCTTAAACCTCAAAAAGTAGTCTCTACCTTAGGGACCTCAATTATTCACACACGTGTTCGTGGCTTAGTGTGAAGTGAGGTCAAAGTTGTCAATGGGATATATATGAAGCACACACACATACTCTAATATCTCTATCTAGCTTTTTTTTTTAAAAATAAATCTTGCACACACCTAGATCTTTGGTGTGAAATATGGAAGGTCTCCTTCAGGATCTGGGGCATCTTAATTGACAGATGGAGCCCAAGAAGATCTTGAAATAAAGTTTAGGTGCTCAAAAAAAGTTTTCTTTGTTCCAAAAATCCTTATATTTTGCTTGGAAAATAGGAAAGAGCAGTAGCAATATATTCTGTCCAAATATACTGTAAATGAAAATGTAGTGTAGTAAGGCTTGGCGACTGGTATGGCCACCTTTATTCTTCAACACTGCCTGAACTCTCTTACACTAACTTTCTTGTCATTTCTTTAAATAAGAAATAATTCTTCAGACTTTTTGAAGGACATTCTAAGCTTTTCTTTGGATGCTGGCTGCCTTTTGTTTAATTCCCTGTCGAGATGGTCTCACACTGCTTCGATAGTATAGAGGTCTGGGGTCTGGAGAGGCCAATCCATGACTTATTGTGTTCCATTGTGTATTTTTTCTATTAAGGTATGCTTTTACTGGATTATTAGTGTGTTTGTCAGGTTCGAAAATGAAGCTGTTGCCAGACACTGTCATAATCTGACAGTAATTTTGCCAATTTTGCCAAGATCTCCAACCCTTATATATACAAAACTGTAAGAGAGCCTCTTTGGTGTTTTGATAGCTATTGTACCTCTCTCCTGAACTCCTCCATACATGTTGATGATGATTTGAACCAGGCTGCTAGTAACACACCCCTGGTTCATTCCTTGAGTTAGGTTTCTTTGTTATGCTGGATTCATAGATCAGTGTCAAGTGGCTTAACAATGAACAACATCCAGTGTCCAATGAAAGACTCAGATAGACCTGTAAAAAGCTTGGAGAATGACTGCTTAAGACTGCTTTAAAAAATTACTTGAAAGTCAGGGTCCTTGGAAGCAAAGTAAAAACGAAATAAGGGGTGGCTCAAGACTTTTGCACAATACTGTACAAAACCCAATTTAGATATAATTTTGTATTTTGTGTGATGTGTCTTTGTTTGCATTCACCTCTCTCAGTTGAAGCACAGTTTATTCTCTCGTTGGTGTCTCCCCATGTCTTTTGCCAGTTTGCATTCACATATTTGTGTAGGCATAAAAGCAAGTACTCCCACTCATGGAATGGACGAGTCAATGATTTTGGAAACCCCACACTGAGCTCGCTCACTCACACACACACACACAGCTACACACAGATAACATGCATGCAATGCCAAAGCTTTTTTGGCTTATTGTGTTATACTTCCTCCCCTATGGCGGGGATGACCATATGTCTTCATGTGGCTACACTTGTGGGCGTGCGCGTGTTCATGTGGATTTGCGCGCACGCCTTGTGTGCATGCGTGCACCATGCCACCCTGCAATGTGTTATTTCCCAGTGTGTGCATGTGTCCTGTCAAGCAGAGAGAGAGGCTGCTAGCAGGTTTTGTTGGGTGGATTTTAAACTGTGGACACAGTAGTGAAACATTTGGACACCCAAGAAGCTGCAATTGTCTTTCAAAATAAAAAATATCCAACTGTTGGAAAAAAAAAAAGCTGTTTTCCGTTCAAAATTGTATCAGTTGCATGGCATTTCTTCATCCTATTGTGTTAAGAGGCGAGTTATTAATGAGGAGATTCTTACAGACAATAACGTTTACGAAATAGCACAATTTTCAGAGCAAAGTATTGAGCACTTAACGTTACTGTAGGTAATTATTGTTTTTTCGTAATGAATGTTTCAGAATGAGCCCCTTGAACATCTATCCTTCAACTAATTAAACTGCCTGATTTTCAATGAGCTTAATTTCTAGTGCAGCTGTCTGTCTAACTGCCAGGCACCGAAAACTACATAATCACTTTGACTGGAAGCCATAGGGATGTAAAGCAGAGGATCGTTATCCCTGTCCAGGGCTGTATATATATTGTTCACCAGGCTCACACAAAAAGCTGTTGGACCATTACATTTTTATTTTATTTTACATGTATTATATCTACAAATCTTCCATACCACCATATCTCAAAGGTGCTCTACTGGATTGAGATCTGGTGACTGTGTATTTGACTGTGTATTCATGAAATAAGTTGGGGGAGATTTGAGCTTTGTGACGTGATGTCCTGGAGGAAGCAGCCAGGTACACTGAGATCATAAAGGGATAGATATGATCAACAACAATATTCTGGTAGACTTTGGCATTTCAATGATGGTAAACAAGGAGCCCAAAGTTTTCCACCATAACACCACCATTACCAGGCAAACCGAGGCAGGATGGATCCCTGCTTTAATGTTGTTTTATGGCAAATTCTGACCATCCAAATATCGTAAGTCTAGGGATGATTGTGTTGGAAAATCCTCGTAAAGCAGCATTTTCTGAAATACTCCTTGCACCAACATCCACTCCACATTCAAAGTTACTTAAATCGCCTTCCTTCTGCTTTCTGATGCTCGGTTTGAACCTCAGCAGGCTGTCTTAACCATTTCTACGTGGCTAATGATATGCTTCCATACGATTGGCTAATTAGATACACCTGTTTGCATTTGCAACAGATGTGTATGAACCTAGCAAAAGTTGTGTCCCAAAACCTAGGCTTCATCCTTCGGATGCCCCGGCCTTCGCGGTCTACATGGGCCGGGTCCTCCGAAGACCGAGAAGGCCGGAAGTGCGGGACTGTGAAATGGGACGGTCTAGCCTTCAGATTTGCGTCACCAACTGTCTCTGGAGTTTAATATACTCAGCTGTCTGCTCCTTGCTCCCTCAAATATAAGAGGACATTGGAGTAAATTCTCAACCATCTCACACTTCTGTTTAATTAGTTTTCCTTTTGACGTTTATTCAGCTGTGTGAAAACTGTAACTTTAACGTCAGCCAAACCTATTTACTCAGGAAAAGCCAGACAATAACATTTTTAAGTTATCTAAGTGACTTACATGTCATGTTTAACCTGAGTAGCGAAAAACTGCGGGGGATGTTTTTGCCGGCTCTAATGAGCTTCGACCACCCGGTCAGCTATCGAGCTGGTGGGTAACAGTCTCAGAAAACTTCGGAGCACTTTCTCAAATATGTGATGTCTTGATAAATCGGGCAGATATTTGAAGTTTGCACAGCTACATTCTCACTTGAAAATATCTTAAAAGTTTATTTTGTGACTCAGAAAGAGTAAGAAGAGTAATATCAAAACTAAGTAGGTGCCGCCATTGTTGGAAACTGGAATTGGCTCGGCCATGGTAAGAATTCTGGGATAGGTTGGGGCACAAAGAATACACCCGACCCATTCTTCAAATTTGGGGAAATGAAGGATGCATTTGTCGGCTGCATTTGGAGCAGCCTTCAAATTGGGACAGCCTTCGTTGCCTGGCTGTGACGTGCTTGGCCTTCAAATACGGCCTCCGAAGGAGGTTTTGGGACACAGCTAAAGTGTCCAGTGT
>VUQR01006230.1:8339-22329 GCA_015108515.1 Hemichromis elongatus | reverse complement strand
GCCTCACAGCGTGAAGGTCCTGTGTTCAACTCCACAATCTGGCCAAGTTTGCACTGGTTCCCTCTGGTTGCTCTGGTTTCCTTCTACAGTTTAAAGTCATGTGGGGTTAGGTTCATTGGTGTTTCTAAATTACCCACAAGTGTGAATGTTAGTGCAAATGGTTGTTGCGTTAGCCAGTTTGGCGACCTGTCCATGGTGTACCCAACCTCTTGCCCTGTCACCTCTGCAATGGGCCCCAGCCTCCCTGCAACCCTAAAGATAAGAGGATGGATTCCCTGGAAATTGTTATAAAGTACCAATAAGTATTTTTGTTGGACTAACGTAATTTGCATGGGTTGGATCAACTCAATTAAATTAAGTTTGAATCAAGTGTAGTAAATAACTTGATTCACTATTAATTAATTAAGTTGGTCCAACTCAAGTACATGAAGTTGGAATAACAGAATTGCATAATGTTTAAATAAAGCAATTTAATTACGTGGAAATTCTTTCCATGATTTTTTTATGTTCATTCAAAGAGTTATTTTTTTGAGTGTATTACACAATATAAAGCGCCTTGAGGTGGCTCTTGTTGTGATCTGGCGCTATATAAATAAAATTGAAATGCATTGAATTGAATTTTCATTTATTTGTTTCATCTTTTTCTCAACAACAAAGAAACAAGTCACCTGGGGGGGTTGTGAAGGGTTATTTCTCCAATACATTTCGACAGTTCATAAACTAAATTATTAACCGGTGACGCATGCAATAATAAAAAAAAAATAACAGCAGTTTGAAGGCTTGCATTAGATTTAGTCTAAATTTGCTAAAGGTTGTGGTTCCTTTAAAGGAGCTTCTAGGTGACTCTCGTATCAAGTTACACGCTCAGCACCGTGGGAATCGTGTTTAAATAGTGCCGTTCAATAAAAACCCACATGACAAATAACAAACAGGCATAGAATGATTATTTAGCCTTGGCGGAGGTGTTGCTTGCCACTTCTGTTTTCATTACTAGTGGCCGTGCACTGGCTCATCACGTCGCCTTTGCTGGTATTTCTGCATGGCTCTAATCCAGCGTTATGGCCCTACGAGCGTGGGCCGATGCAAGTCTTTACCCGGAAGCCTGCATGCCAATTAGATAATGATAAAGAGCAAAACAAGACGACATATCAGAAAGGGAAGGAGGGGGGGGATTGTTGTTCCTCTACAGCTGAGATTGACCTGACAGATGAAGCATATTATATATACAAACACATGCGGATACGCATATATAAACACAGTAGGCCTCAGGTTAGAGCTGTTTATCGTTCACACTTATCAGCTATTTCAATGTGACGTGTATGAACAAGCAGGGAAACGATCAGCACACTCACTCAGCGCACACTAGTGCTGTCTGGAGTCTGGAGCTAATAGAGACAATTATGTCTTCTCTGCTCGGAGGCCAAAGCTTATTTAAAACCATTAACATCGTGCCGATTTGCCAATTTCAGGTGAATGTGCGATTCATGATGCCGGAGACTCACCGCGGTGCCGTGCGTTGTCTCGTTTGCCCTCAACCTGATTTTTTTTCCCCTCGTCCATTTGTTTTCAGACCATTTGCGCATTTTGTATGGAAATGCTATCTGCTGATATTTATCAGGCGTGGCATTCATTCTCACCACCCAAACCAAGTTTAGTATATTAGCGTGAGAATAATTACAAATTAGCATTAAACTCGAAAGTCAACATCTGAGCCAGGCTCAGATTAGCATGAACGTGCAAATATTTTGATGACACAGTAAATCAGCTCAGATACCAGCTGCATGCACAGAAAAATAAATTAAAAAAGCATCACAGGACAATATTTACTTACTATTTTTTCCTATTCTAATTTATTTTCTGGTGCTGTTAAATTATCTATACCCTAAAAGACACCCTAAAATAACATTACTGGGCTTCGGTGGTGATCCTCCATTTGTAGGAGGTGATTCATCCAATAGCGTGGCCCTCCTTTGTACTTGAATTTCATGTACTGGTGCTGTAAGAAATACGTGCCTGGAAGGGTAAGCTTGTTTCCTTTTCTTCTTCCTCCTCTCGTAGCGCTACATAAGAGAAATTGCCGGGAAGCAGAGGGGGGATCAACAGTTCATCTTGTTTGAATAAATGTCTTCAGGCATCCAATCCAATTGAAGCCCTGGCTGGATGACTGCGGGGCTGCATTGTATCTCTGCACGTTCAGTCAGTCACCATTAACCAAGCCTCCATTAACGACTTGCCGGTGGAAGAAAAATGTGTTAACAATTGTTTTTTTTCCCCCCCCTCCTCCCTTTATACAAGCAGTACATGAGCATCAACATCTACGTGAGACGCTGCATGTTTGTCTGCCTCCATTTGTCCGTGTGCGCCTGTGTGAACCACACTGCAGTCAGGATGTCTGCTTTTAGCCGGTTGTTGTAGGCTGATTAACTCTGACAGGCTGCCTTTCAGACCCACCACATACACAAGCAGTAAAGCAACCAGGCAACATTTCAAAAGCAGGCAAGTCTGCCCATGCAGCCCTGAATGGTTCCTCTCAACATTTTACTAATGAATGAATCCACTAAACCTGAACTCAATCCAGTATAACTTCTAGAGCAGGATGTTGTTGTTGTCACTTCACGCGAAGTGATGCTAAATAACCACCAAGGAATGCTATTGCTCACTCAAACTGGAACCGACCAGCAGCTCTGCTCTATGGGTGATCGAAACTGGTAAATGTAATAGCAGATACCTTATTGACTAACATCTGCAGCTTAGGAGCGCTCGCTCACTTAAAAACGGTATAAACAAGAACAATTACTCTGCTCGTTAAGCTGCTACTTGGCTCCTGTTTTGTTTTTGTTTTTGAGAATGGACAGTCATCTAGCGAGTGTAGTATTCTAGCGAGCTAAGGCACTTCTGGAAAGTATACTTTTAACAGTTTGCTGAGACTTTCAGCTTGTATAGTTAAGCTGCATTCAAACAACATATAAAACTCCTTCAGTCTGCTGCTGTGTATTGCGAGCATCTCCAGAGAGAGAGCAAGATGTTTATCCTGTTTCACTTATTATCAGCAAACCCTGCTGATATTTATCTATTTTTATTCTGCAGCAGAGGAGAAATAAAACTTGAAAACCTTTAGTCACACCAATAGAAGGGTACAAAAGGATATTACGCAACCACAAACATCTGTCAGTGTCATGCACCTAGACTCAGTAATGACACAAATATTAAATGAGGTCATAGGCTGCAGTGGGAAATATAAATATGACCTTTTTTTTCACTAAACCCGCAACGGCCCTAAAGTGCATTAAGTGATGTTTTCTATATGAAGAAGAATAATAGCCTCCGGTTTTAACAATGTGGTTCCCATGGCCGGTGCCCAGAGCTGGACAAAACAGATGGTTTACCAGGAGCTGTGCTCTGTGCTCTTTTCCCAATGCATGGGAAAGAAATATCACGGCACAGCATCATTTTCAAGTTTAATAAGGTAAACGGGCTGCTTCTTATAGAGCGCTTGTCTACGCGAGCACTCAAAACACTTTATACAACATGTCTCTTTCATACAAGCGCTTTTGTTCCTATGCTTTAGTGCTTTGTATCTAACGTTCGCGCACATTCACACACATTCACACTCCAATGAACGCATCGAGAGGAACTCTGGGTTCAGTCTTGCCCAGGGATACTTTGGCATGCAGACTGGAGCGGCAAGGGATCAAACCAACTTTCCGATTAGCAGATGACCTGCGCTACCTCCTGAGCCACAGCCAGTGGTGGTTTTTGATAACTAAAAAGGAAAATAGAAATTGTATTGAACTCGCCAGCAATTTTCAAATGAATGGAGCAAACCCTGCGAGCTGGTTGAGGCAGATACTTGAGCCGTGCTGCACCATTTACAGGTACAATGTCTTTTTCTTCTGCTGCCCTGCATCCCTGCTGCTTCAACAGCTCCAGCATCTACCTACAGGCTCCTGGAGGATGTTTACTCATCACTCCTCAGTATTTATGCGTATTTGCGAGGAGTAATGAGCTGGCACTGTAATACTGTACTCTTCTGCTGTAATAAATCATTTCACAACTGAGTTGTCTGACTGAACGTTTGGTTTTGAGATGAAATTTTCACTTCTTGTACTTGCTGAGCAAAGAAGTGAAATTAGCACCGCCTTTTTTTAGCATAGCCTTTAGGTTTTAGGGTTCTCTTTTCTACGAAGTACTTGGAAACTCGGAGTGCGAAAAGACGCAACACAGGCCAAACTCCTTCCTGTTGATTTAACAGCAGCAAGTTGCAGGTTAAATGACCACAGCCAGCATTCAAACAGGTGGCATTTGTGAGAAAGACCTTTTTCACTCCCTCTCTATCTTTCCACCCTTCGCTCTCCTTTAGCTCTGACAGGCTTTCACTTGTGCTGGCTTTGAACAGAAACACCATTGTGTCTTCTCCTCCTGCAAACAATGCCTGCTGTTTTGCCGAAGGGGGTCAAAAAACACACACATTAGCTCACTTTGCTCTCTTTGTCTCCTCTAGATTCCTGTCATGGATCTGACTGTGAGGCAGTAAGTAACAGCAGACTGGTTAATGAAATGATGTCAAATGGGTAGTGCGAGCAAAGCAGGCCACCTCGCAGCTTTAGAGGTGTAGATGCATTCTGTACTTCCTGTCAGTGCTTGAGTTGCGGCGTTTCTTAAATCGTAACGTGATTGCTTTGCTAATGCCACGCCCGTACCTTCCGAAACAGCCTAAATGCTTGCCTTATACCACAAGCACAGCACTGCAGGGAGGCGTTCTGCACCTTTATGCGGATCCGCAGCAGTATATCACAGTTCGATGACAGCGCCGACACTGTTGAGCCTGTCTTTGGTTTTAACATTCCTGCCTGCAGCTACGGAGGCTCGGAGAGGCCTCCAGAGGTATGTGACCCACAGTTACATTTATAGGACTTGTGAGTGATAAAGGCAATGCCACGGGCCAGGAAATGACTGGCAGCTACTAGAAATACAGGCTTGTTCTGGCAGTCATAAAACAGCGCTTTATGCCACATCATTCAACATAAGAGGAAAAAGAGAGCGCGCGAGGGGGGAGGGGTTAGCAGTGGGGGCAAGATACAAATCAAGAGTTTAAACGCACATTTGCTCCTTAAGTGCTGTTTGTGATTTTATTACGGGGAGGTCTATAATTTTCAGTTTGTGGGAAAACCTTTTCATATTTTGAGATTAAATCAAAACCAGCGTGCCTCATCTATTTCCTCTACAGAGAACACACAACGATGATGCTGCATGACAACTCATTGGAAGACTAAGTGACTTCACAATCTTATTAATTGACTAACAAGCTGGCAGATTGACTGACTGAGTGACCAACTGTCCTGCTGGCTGACTGACTTACTCATTACACATAAGGCTGACAAATGATATATTATTGTTTTTTTGTTGCGTGGCCTTACGGATGCATACACACACACACCGACCCCTTTGGTGTAGCCTGTCAGGGAGCATAACCGCTTTCCTCCTCTCGCATTATTGTGCAAATTGAAACGCCAAGTAGATCCATTCACACATACAGGGAGAGAACTAGCGGTGTGATGTGTCAGTTCAGGGGGAGGGGGTCCATCCCCTTTACCATTTCAGTGTCTTGGCAAGTGGGAAGGAGAAAATGATTATCCAGCAAGGGGAATTGTTTCATCAACACCTGGAGCACATAAATGAAAATAGGAGGATTTATGCACTGAGAACAAGCTCACTACTGCTGCCAGGAAACAATTAAGCAGGACGCTGGAATACTGCAGCCCATGCTCTCGCTTTTCTGTTTCACCGTTCTTTGTCTGGTTTTTGTTGGGTTTTTTTATTTTTTTTAGCTCTACTCGTCTGATTGTTTCTTTTCGTGTGCTGGCTCACTGCTTGCTATACACCAGTGGCACATTTCGGGGAACTGATATGAAGCCTTGGGGAAAGCCGGCTAGAAGAGAGGAACGGTTATTTAGTTCCTGAAGTTGTCTCATTAACTGGCTTTAAGAAAGAAACAGGAGAAACAGAAGAAAGAGACATTTTCAAACGTGCACTTTTCAAGATGTTGCCTGCAGAAGCTATGTTTGAGAACACAAATACCCAAATCAGTTGGCTCAGACAACAAAGAGAACTTATCTGGCCTTAGTACAAAGTCCCGCACATTAAACTAATGGTATTCAGTTACACCTTAAAGTAAAGTGGCAACCTCACTGTGACTAGGAAAACTCAGTAGTTGCCTGGTGGTTGCATCAAATGCTTGCTAAAGTGAAGCCATTTCTCTGTTTTAGACACTTGGAGAGAGCTCTGCGTGCCTTCGTTTCATCTCGCCTCGCCTATTGTAATACTCTTTACTCTGGTGTTAGTCTGTCATCAGTTAGCCGACTGCAGCTGGTCCAAAACACTGCAGCAGTTAGTAACTGGCACAAGCGAGCGAGACCACATGTTTCCCATCCTGGCATCCTAACGCTGGCTGCCAGTTAGTTTTCAAATTCATTTTAAGATTTTATTATTTGTTTTTAAGGTTTTGCACGGGTTAGCACCCGCATTGGTACACTCCTGCCTGATCACTGAGGTCTGTGGTTCAAATGCTCCTGGGTGATCCGAGGTCCAGATTAAAGCACAGAGGAGATCAGGCCTTTGCTGTGACTGCTCCTAAACTATGGAACAAACTGCTCCATCATATCAGGACCTCCCCAACATTGGACACTTTCAAAATCCGTCTAAAAACCCACTTTTATTCCTTGGCTTTTAAATCAGAATTAGTTGTATTACTCTTATTTATCCTATTTCTTACTCAAATCTTCTAATTTTATGATTCTTTTTCGTAACTTTTATCATGTCCTTCTATGTTTTTATATCTTTTGATTATCTTAAATGTGCAGTACCTTGGTCAACAGTTGTTGTTTTAAATGTGCTATATAAGCAAATTTGACTTTGATTTTGAAATGTTTTGTAATTGCAAGTAGTTGCAGCGACCAGCCGGTTGCTTAAAAGTTGAGTGTGCAACCTCCTGGACTTCTGTCCCTCTCTGAAACTCTGGCAAAGGTCTGCAAATAACGGCTACCTAATTTATAAATGCAGACAAAATGTTTAAATCAATCAGTCAGTCTGTGTCAATGAGCGCAACTTCTCCACCAAGCACTAGGGTCAACGCGTAGCCGGGGATCTCCCAAAACGAAGATATGTTTCTACGGTTCGGCCTGTCATCCACACGGAAAAGCAGTTTTGCGGCACGAAAACGGATCTTTTTAAAAACTCCGGCCAAAGTGAAGTTCTGCGTTTTCTCCGTTTTCAGCGTTTACGTGTGGACAGACATAACCGGAGTTTTAGGATCCGCGACGTCACTTTCTGCGACACAAATGCTGACGTCAGGTTTGCGACCTGTGTTTGCACTACGGCATGGATGCCCTCAGAGCTGCACTCGCGTTATCAATCGTCCGAGCGCTTTTTGCTTGTTTGTTTTTACATGTTTCATGTTTTGTTGAACGTAAGCAGGAATGCAAAAAGTTCAGCCGAATAGATAGGATACGGGGAACTACCGCCGCCTACAGGTCTGGCATGTCAATGAATGTGCTTTACAATGCCCTTATGCGGTTACGTGTGGATGGAGTTTTCCAGCAAATGTCTGCAATTTTTCTTATAAATCGTCATCCTGCAACAACAACGTCTCGATTTGTGGAGAAATTTCTAGATTTTCTGCTTCAAATCTCTTAAGTTTTTGCTGAAATATGAATGTGAGCAGTTCATTTGAATTTCTGCATAATGTGAATTCAGTCGGTTGCATGTAGACGGCAAAGGATTTGTTATTTTTTTGTCACTTTATCACAGTTGCCACATTATCACAAACAGCTTGACCCCACTCAATCGAAAAGTGACAGCACAATGATTGTTTTGACTCGGTCCAAAGAGACTTCTTTAAAGATGTCAGTTGGAGCAAACTTTTAATGAGATCGCAAGTACTCGCATACATTCACAGTAATACTACCAAAAACCACACAGAGCATTTTCACCAGCATGATTTGGACAATCTCAACCAAGCAGTTGGAATAATAAGTGAGCAACGTACCTAAACCACAAATGTACAGGCACTAATATCGCTACAGGTGTTTTAACGTTATAACACGACATTTAAACATTTTGACCTTTTACTTAAGTTCACATGAGCAGGTTTCTTGTCGCCAGGGCAACTTGTGAAAAGTAGGAATGTGTCGATCCATCTTTTTCCACTTGCAATTCAAAATAGATAAGCTTGGAGTGCAGATCTGATAACGTTGTTTCCAGATGACATCAAGAAATTTAGTGATGAAAAAGAAGAAGGTTTTTAGGACCAGGAGGTTATTAATGCTCCCCTTGATATTTAATTGGTTTATTCCAACCCTTTTTATCTTTCCTTGTTTCAGGCTTTACTATTTATTTCCTTTTTTCTAACTTTTTTTTTTACCAAAATCAACACGAGAAAATAGCTAAAGATCACCTCCTGGCATTGGCAGACATCGTCTTATTTTCAGATATGCTAATATCAATCAAACAGTGCTGGCAAATACTAACACTCAGCCAATGCGCGACTATCCCTTATTCAAGTCAAGCATAGAGCCTGTCCCAAAGAACCTCAACTCAAGCACGTACCATGCTGATTCTTTAAAAAGATTTTTTTTTAATGGGAATAAATTGAAGCGTGGTCCGTCTTTATTCACAAAGCCAGAAAATAGCTTTAATATCCCACAGAAACGCTTTCAGTCACGACAGATGCCGAGCCAGAAAAGCAATCAATAAAAAGCACAAACTGTATCACTATGAAAAATGATAAACTCCCTTCCACCGTTTACATCATTATATTTGTAGTATACAGTCTGCCTTTTTTTTTTAAAGACAGAATGAGATCCTCAGATGTTCTCTGGTGTTAATTTATTTAAACAACGATAACAAGAGAAATATGAAAAAAAATAGGCCAACATATTTGCATTAAAGTAACTCCGCTGAGTTTAAGAGTTTTCTAGTGTAGTTTTAATAAATTACACAATATTGGATCAAACTAACTGTTTTGTCGGAGTAGGCAGCTTGAGTCATTAAAGGTCATACTTACAAATCATTATAAGTGTGCCTATGAATAGCACGGTATTTAAACTGCACGCGTCTGAAGCAGCAGCGGTGCCGTGAAGCCGAGAGATGTGGAATGCAAACAGTAGCTTGGCACAGTTCTGTTTATGTTCTCTCTCTCTCTCACACGCTGTCTGTTTTTTTTTTTTTTTTATATATTGACTCAACAACTGGCTTTGTGCTCAGGCTCTAAATGTGTGTGTGTGTAATATCTGATCTAATTCCACGCCTTGGGTAAAGCCCTGCTGGCTCTAAGGTGCGTGTCCTCGTTTCGGACGCGCTGACAAAGTAGGCCCCTCTGAAATGAGCTGTGTGGCCTGTTCACAAGAGAGGAGCAGATGCATTTTACCGCCTTTGATCTCTGGTTAAACAACCTGCAGATTACGAGAAAAAAAAGAAAGGGAAAAAAAAAAGAAAAGAAAACGGACTGTATGTGCTGTCTGTACAGAAAGAGGAAACAAATACTGACAATACTTTTTCTCTGGCAGATCTTCCTGGCAGATCTCTGTGCATGACAGAGATTGTCTTGCCTTTGCAGATTTTTACTGCAGCGGTGGCTATGTTACATATCCCTTATTATATGTCCCATTATATTTCAAACACATTCTTCCTATTCACTCTGCTGAGCGCACAGCCGGAACATTGACTTTCATAGACACCCCGAGGATTCATAAAGTAAATGTCTGAGCTGGCATCAGGTCAAGCCTGTTAAAAAAAAAAAAAACAGACAATAGAAGCTTACAGAAGCATGGAGACTGCCTCTCAAGCAAAAGTATAACCATTATAGGAACCGTGTTCAAACACGTCCTATGTTTATATTAACTTTAAACTGAACTTGAGTTATGGCAAATCAATACATAATAAATTAGCCTGAAGGGTTGTTATTGGTGTTCCCCCAGCATCAAAAACCACATAATAGTACAGTAAAAACCCACAATGTGATCAGTCTTCAGTGACGTCTTATACTGTTATAAAAACAAAAGTGATATTCTTTTAAAACTATATCCAGCAAACTCGTTTTGGGCTTCATCTGGGCTACTTGTGGCTGTGCTGTGGATCGGTTACGGCACCCGCGAGTATTAAGTTGGTCAGATATGGCTAGATATGGTTTCTAAATGGGCTGATCATTTAAAGGTCCACGTGTCGCAAGCTTCATGATATTTGGGCAGGACTCAATGCCATCAGTTTTAGCCAGCTCTGCAAATATAGGGAGCATCTAGGGCAAACACATATATCACAATTATTCTTTTCTCTCTATTATCAGTAAAAGTGTAGAGAAACATTTAATACGTGAGGGGATCCGTTTGTCTCCTCGTGTTCTGTAGTCACATTTTACTGTTTTATTTTTTATGATATCATGGTAACTTTACGTGAAAAAAATAAGAGTCCAACGAGCAACGTACTACAGGTTCATATTACACCCTCAGGTCATTTCTAAGCATTGGAGTTTTGAATTACAGGAAAGTCACTGAATACTGACAGACAGAGAAGAAGGATTTAAAAGTCACAAATCAGAGCAGGAAACTCCCTTTGAGTTTCTCTTGACAACTACAGTTGTAGCTTTTGTGCACCACTGACTGATCCTGACACGAAAACACGACGTACGCCTGCCGACTGAATGGTTCTTTTGAAAACGCTCTATGGAAATGAACAACTCTTATGTCACTCTTGCTGGAACATTAACAAAAAAGGCCTTTTTTTTTCTACCACGTTCATACCCGTTTTGTGCCCATGACTAGAAATGTTCCAACACCGGTCATGTAACACGGTCTGTGGGAAAACGAGAAAATGATTTTTCGAGCACTTTATCCCAAAATCAAAGGTGTTTTTTTTCACTACAGAACTCTCTACAACACGCAAGAGGCTCGTCACTAACGTTTATTGATAGTTTTGAAAAACTCAAAGCCTGCTATGTCATATTATTCACAGGAAAGATCATAATAAGATATATGGCAAAGATCCCTAAAGCCACACTGCTGTACTGTTAGAAAGGGTCATCAGAAATACCGACTGCACCACATTTCAAGAAAACTGCCTGACAGTCATTATCAGAAGTGGATAACAATGGTCAGTGAAAGGGCGATTATCACTCAGACGGAGGGAAAAACTATTTTCCCTTCATTTACAGTACATCAGGAATGACAAACTCCTGCTCGTAGACTCCCGCCCCTACACGGTCCTTCTGAGAGTGTGGATGGGCGACAAGGTGCTTCATAACGACTAAGCGTGGCAGCTCAATCCACTGTTGTCAGACAAAAGTCATCCAGACAAGCGAATGGAGCCGAAGTGGCAATGGGAAAGAGAGAAATTCCACATTGCATAACCAACCTCTTATCTAAGCTCTATTATCTTGGCCACGGCTTGTTATACGGCTGCCAAAGCTATCGCACAAAACACTGAAGCAACAGTCCTTATTTGGCTTTGCCTGCACCCACACAGAAACTCATACACAGAAAAGGCTAAATGTTGCAAATGCAATCAACACACCAGCAAACAATGAGCTGTAATAAATTGCAGCCCAACATATCACTGTATCTTATTTCAGATGGGGAGCCGAGTGCTGAGCAATTATTGTCAGCATCGCTTGGCCCATAAAGACTGAATTCCCCTCAGAGCTGGTGTTGGTAGCGAGTGTTGGTAGCAGAAGAGCATGTCGACAACTGTTAACGCTAATTGCTTTCGCACCAAGAGCGATCTATTAAGAAAACATGCAGCAAGACTGTGCACAATGTCACGACTGTGTGAGTCATGCCTTTGAAAACAAGCCATTCCTGAAAAACATGACCACATGGACTGGAGGTTGATTTGTAATCTGCATGCTGTTTTTGAAGACTTGAGATTTGTGCCACTAATACCATGTTGCTGAATCATCACGGGGCTCTAAAAGCTTTAAACTCTATCATCAAAGTGAACGCTCGAATACAGTCAAGTAGGGTATTTTAGCGCCAGCTGTAGAGATTTTAAACATTATGCAGCGTCTTTATCTACTCTGCTCAAATTTTATTTACTTCTAAAAGTTAAAAAAAAATAAAATCTAACGATACCACAGGTTGGCATAAAATACTATTTTTGCACCAGTAATGCGTCTTGCAGAGCTATTAGCTGAAAATGTGGCATTTTTTTTGGCACGGTGTGCAGCGAGTCCGTGAAAATTTTGAAGAAATCCAACAAGTGGAGGTAAAAACAAATAGTAGCAAAGAAAAAGCATTTCACACTAATTTCCTTACAAAACAGTAAAAAAAAGATCTGACACTGGACCTGAGAGATGATCTCACCCTTGACCTAGCTACTGTTTGTATCTCAATGGTACGGTGGCTGTCAGGAAGCCATTCTTAAGCCTTAGTTATGAAACATTACTGGACTAAAAAATCTGTGGCGACGGGTCCAAATTTGAAATTTTTGGTTGAAATTGTCAATATGTACACAGAAGGTCAGGAGAGAGGCGCAACAGTCAGCAACTACAGCCATGTGCAAAATGCATTGGAGTCTCTGTCATGGTTTGGGGCTTTATTTCAACCAGTCGTGTTGGGGATCTTTAAAATTCATTGAATGAACGAAGGTAGAAAAGTTCCACCAGAAGTTGATCAACCATGCAGTACCATCTGTACAGTGACTGATTGGCAACAGCTTTATTTATGAGCAAGACAACGATCTCAAACACACTGAGGATGCAGGAAAAGTATGTCTGGATAGAAGAACACACAATGGAGAGCTTAAGAGTCATTGACTGGTCTCCCTGGAGCCCAAAACTCAACATTATTGAAGCAGCGTGGGATCATCTTGACAGAGAGCTGAACAAAAGGCAGAAGCATCCAAATAAGAGCTTTGAATGTGGTTCAAGAATCCTGGCGAACTATTCCTTGTGATTGCTTTAATAAATTACGTGGAAGATAGCATAAGAGGGTTCAAGCTATGTTAAAAAATAAATGCGGTCGTACAAAATATTGACTTTTAAGCTTGTTAGAATTGTACAAACTCTGTTCTTCCTTATATATGTACATATGTTTCAACAAATCCACCCCATACCGATTTCCCTAGCAAAATATAAAGAAATAAAGGTTGACTCAAGACTTTTGCACTCTAGCTCTCGGCTTGCCAGTTCTGCTTGGTTTAAATCCGGGATAAAGCCAGCTGGTTTTATCTTTATTTACAGTACATAAACCGTATCACCGTATCAACTCTAATATGTTGCCTGGTAAACTCAGGTCCTCTCTCTTTGCCTTGGAAAGCAGAAAGAGAAGTCCTCTTTCTCAGATACAGCTTTCTTTCTTTTATTTTAACAAGCAAGCAAGCAAACGCACGCGCAAAAAAAGCTTCCATATTTGATTTGCAGCAGAGCGTTCTTGAAATCGCTATCAATACTTTTCCCCAACACACAACTCTCAGCGACCACACCGCAACCTTTCTGCAAAATAAGCCTGCAAGGCTGGAAAAAAACGACCTCCAATCGTGCACATAAACAAAATGTTGAAAAGGGATTCGAGCGATATGAAGGCTGAAGTAAGCCAGGCTTTCAGAGCTCCCTCTTTGCTCTACGCCAGCGAAGGACATGGCTGAAAAGGAAAACAGCCATTACTTAATGAGCCACTTAAAGAGTGCCCTCTCTATTTAGGTTTCATTACTTTTATTGTAAATCCTTCACAGCCCTCGTCTGCTAGTCATTCATTCAGAGCTTCCGCGGCCAAGTGCACCATTATATATTAACCAAAATCACAGGGCTGGAAAATACCTCAGCTGAATGACAATTATGATTACTATGAAGTTATCCCCCCAACATTTCTTTTCCTTAAACTACTCAAATGAAATGTCTTTTGTTAACATTGTTTAATAACATTCATTAATCAAGAAGCCAGAGAGTGGCAAAAAAAAAAAAAGGGGGGGGGGGCAAACCAGAAAAAAAAAATAATAGAGAAAA
>VUQR01006226.1:13156-26511 GCA_015108515.1 Hemichromis elongatus | reverse complement strand
TTTGTATTTTTTTTTTTTTTTTTTTGTGGTACTGGTACTGGTTTTATTTTGTTGTATTTATCTGCGACACCTTTAAGGCTGGTCGGACATAAACTGGTCCGTGGCGCAAAAAAGGCTGGGGACCGCTGGACTAGGCCACTCCAAAAGCTTCTTTTTGATTTAGTAGGTTTTTTTATTTTGGGTTTTTTCTGAGCCATTCAGGGGTGGACCTGCTGGTTGGTTTCAGATCATTGTCCTGCTGCATAACTCAAGTTCTGTTGAGCTTCAGCTTCATGATTTTCTAGAGAGCAGAATTCGTGGTTTTATCAGTTACAATAAGTCATCAAGTCCTGAAGCAGCAAAGCAGCCAAAGACCATCACACAACTACCACTATGTTTGAATGTTGGTATGACTGTCTTTTCTGAAACCCAGATGTACGGGACACAAACCTTCCAAAACATCCAAAGTATGTCTCATCAGTCCACAGAGGAAAAGTCTTGGGGAGCATCAAGATGTTTTCTAGGTAAATGTGAGATGAGTCTTTGTGTTCTTTTTGGTCAGCTGTGGTTTTCCTCTTGCCAGTATCTTTCTGATTGCTGAATCATTAACTCTGACCTTAACTGAGACAACTGAGGCCTGCGGTTCTTAAATGTTGTTCTGGGTTCTTCTATGACCTCCTGGATTAGTCATCAATGCTCTCTTGGAGTAATTTTGGTAAACTGGCCATTTATGGTAAGGTTTAGCACTGGCTCCATTTGTTGATAAGGGCTAACACCGTGCTTCAGTGGAGTCCCAAAGTCATAGAAATGTCTTTGTAACCTTTTGCAGACTTATAGATATCAGTCAAATATCAGATAATTTGTTCTTTAGCTGTTTCTTTGGATTGCAGTCTGATGTGTTGCTCTTTGAGATCTTTTAACCTACTTTACTTTTGCAGAAAGGTTCTATTTATGTGATTGCTTCAGCAGATCTGGCAGTAATCAGGCCATGTCGCCAATAAAAATTAAACGTTTTCCAAAAAAATTTGGTTATTTACAGTTAATTCGTTTCACTTATTTTGGTTAAATTAACAGGGGCTGGGTAGGTTCATTTTAAAAACTGCAATTTTCTTTCTAATAGTAAAAATTTGTTTGACAATCTGAAACATGCAAGCGTGACAAATATGCAAAAAACGAAGAAATCAGGAAGCAGGCAAATACTTTTTCTGTATTTGCCGTCCAGGTTTGTGTATTTTTATCCTTCCTCAGTCTCATCTCCTTGAACACAAAATGGGGTTTGTTCTGGTATTTAATGGGAAACAACAGTTGATTATTTACTTTCTAATCAAGAGTAAGATGAAAAAAAAAAACAATAGAACTCAGAAGGCTTTCCCATTAAATGCAAAGTATAACCTCTCCAAAAGTAGCACAGCACGGTGCCCGAATAAAACAGCACATTGTGGGTGTGTTTTGCTTTTTTTATACTGCTTTTTATATGCGTTAAACAAAGGAGACATAATGTAGTAAATATTGAGGTTTAGATAATACATGCAACATTTTGATATTTAGACATAGCCAGTCCAACCTCGAGCGAAGGCAGACATCTCAAACATGGACTAATGGAAGGTTTGATCCAGTCCTCTGGGTTTAAAAACTGCAAAGAAGAATGGTGTCTTTTTTTTTCTTATTGTTTTTTTTTAAAAATTTTTTTTAAACTTTTTACTGTCCAGGAATCACTTTATAAAAGTGATTGTCTGAACCTCTAATCCCATACTGACAGATACATTACTCATGGCCCACCTTACCAACTTGAAGCAGGAAGTTTAAAATAAGCAGTTATGCCAACGCGTTTCTTTGATTTGCACAGCAGTGTTTCTTTGTAACAGCATTACACCAAACGTGGAGAAACAGGATCAAATTGCACTTTCTTCTTCTTTTTCTTATGTCTACTCATATTCATGATCTGTTTTTTGAATTGATGCTCCATTAAATTTACACCAGGCAAAATAGAAAAATCTGACTTATTTTTTCCCTTTTTTATTAGGTTTTGCTGGTCTACTTATTTAACTCTCCTGCAGAAAGCAAATACATACATTCCCCTCGAAAAGTAGACACCCCAGAGACACAACAATATCCAGTTAGTGAGACTTTAAGCCAAGATTTCAAACCTATCTTGAGATCGCTGACCTGAGTGTTGTTGTTGACCCTTTGAGCCCCATCTCAAAGGCTCAGTGTGGACCTACATGGCCAAACACCTAAGAGAAGTGAAACATTTTAATGAGTGCCTGAAAAAGAGAAAGCGAAAGGCTTTCATGCAACCAGCCAAACTGCATGAATGGAGACATTATTAGTTTTAGTCTGCAGCCAACACTATGTATAACTGGACGGTGCTGGCAACCCAGCATGAGTGTTGGAGCAGTGAATATGTGTTTTAGGCACCCCGAGTGCTGCTTGGCTTCAGTGAATTAGCAGATCTGGCCAGATGCTCAGCGTGATCTGTCATAGGGGATCGAGCTGGATCTCAGTGGGTGAAAACGAAATAAATCTCGCTCCAGTACAACATCACACAAGTGTTTCTTCTCAATGATTCAAGAAATGCTTAAATGAGAAGAACAAACAAAAGGAAACTATGTGTACTGAGGTTGTTTTATGATGTGAGAATGATGGGTGGGGAATCCTTTGTTCTTTCAAAATGTAACGATTTTTCTGAAAAAAAATAATTCTGCCGTCATCAAGACGAGTAGTGAAATTCTCCTGGAAAGTCCAATTAAAATATACTGTTTTGATGTATAATTAAAATTGCTTAATATATAATATAACCTTAGAGTTAAGCATTATAATTTTATGAGGCCTAAGTTTAATCCTCTAGCATTAAAATTCGAGATTTTTTTAAAGGAATAAAACACAAAGCCTGCGAATGATTTTGATTTTGCGTGTTCATACTACGTGATCTGTAGTGATGATTAACATCATGCCATAAACATTAACAAAAAAGAGATCAGATGTTTATAGGTAAGAACATCTGGTAAGAACAAACCATTAAAAAAGAGAGATTTATTTAGAATATAAGCAATTATGAAAAGACGGGGGGAAAAACAAAGGCCCTCCACCTACACTTACTATTTAGAGCAGATGACACTGCTTTAGCATACATTACACATGCTTATTATCTTCCCTAATCACGCTTTTTGTGTGCCTTATTGCGGTGTTGCTTAAGACGGAGAGAGCAGGGGGCTCCTTTGTGTCAGAGCTAATGATGTCCCTTTGTGATAGGGCTGGGTGTGAGGGTTGAGGACACTGGTATAGACTCCGAAGAGTTGTTGTACGAGTCTTAGTGTGACTGGCAGCTGCAGTAATCCGCCCTTTGTGTCTTCAGCAGGGCCCCACTGAGCTCCCCTGACAGGGACCGATGTAGCCAGCTCCACCAGACAGCCCAGATGGGCTGAGTGACACGGGAGGAAAAGGAGAAGGAGGGCGGGGTGCTGAAAGCATCGAGATAGCGAGGGAGAGAGAATAAGAAATTCCAAAAAAAGGAGAGGGAAGGAAAGGAGAGAAAGGACAGAATTAGGGTCAAAGAAAATCTAAAGCAGAGGGAGTCAGTTCCCGAAAGCTTTGTGACAGCTCTCTTCCTGCTAGGACAGGATAGGCTCAGTGGCTTTAGATCAGGGCTTGGTTTGTTTGCCCAGAATTAGTTTTTTGTTCCTTTACGGTCACCCTGAAGCGTGCCAATGTAACCCTTCTGATTGGTGGAGGCATTCTGGGTAAGCACAATTCAAATCGCACACTATTAGAGCAATGCGCACACTCTCTGCCTCTCTTACTGTCACAGACAAGTGTTTATTTACACTCAGTGCCCTGTCATAACGTCTGACAGGGCCAGAAGTTTTTCTGTAGCTACTTGTGGTTTGTATTTGTCTCATCTCATTAGTATCAGTGATGTGCCGCGTGGGTTTCCTCGATGACTGCATGACTAAATGAAGAACTGCATAGTAAGCTCCGGTAACACTTTTCATGTCTGCCGTGACCACATCCTGTCTCACAGCATCATAAGAGATCACTGACTGAGTTTTGCTTCAACAGCATCAGCAACAGCAACAGCAGCAGCATCAAAATCTGCCATGATTTCACATAAACCTGGAAGTATTCACAGAGTTTGAATATTTAAAAACAGACATGTGTAAAATTAAGAGGCAACATTTACGTTTCTGCCTTGGGGAAATGTTACATTCATACAAAAAGTCAGATCTCCTTGTTGTTTCCCACCTATTTTTCAAGTGAATCAACTTGCAGCCATTGTCCTTCTGATATAACTCTGGCTATGCCTCAAGTTCACAGCAGACCATTGTGGATCTATCTCAGTGAAACAGGGAGGTGGGAATATTACAACTATTCAGAAATATCTTTTTACTCTGGGCTCATGCACCTCTACCAAACCGACTGTCCCCTGACCAACATAATTTACTTCATAGATGTGGCATTCTTCTGATTTGCATCTTGGTGGAGAAGAATTCAGACTGCGACTTTACACAAATCTACCTGAAAACTGAAGAAGACCAAAATCTGGTTCCCGTGCAGTCATCACTTCTAATTACCCCCCACATAAATCAAGACATCACTTAAACAGAACCAGTATGGGAAAGTGAAATAGGTTAAAAGTAGCACATCGTGCTAACACCATTTCTAAGGCTTTGAGACTCCAGTGAATAACGAGGAGAGCCATTATCCACCAATGGATAAAACTTGGAACAGTGGTGAACCTTCCCAGAAATGGCCAGTATACCAAATCTACTCCAACAGTGAATGCATTAACAACGCATCTGAGAGGCCACAAAAGAACCCAAAACAACATCTAAATAACTGCAGGCCTCACTTCAGTTATGCTCAGAGAACGAGAATGAACAAAAATGGCGCCCATAGGAGAGTTCCAAGAAGAAAAGAAACACTGCTGACCAAAAAGAACACAAAGCGTTACTTCAATCTCCAAGGCTTGTGACTAATTTGGTCATTAACACATTCTTATCTGAATAGGTGCCAATTTACCTGCCATCACTCACCAACTACTTGCCAAGTGGTGGTGAAACCTGGAAAAAGTAAAACGCGCTCAGGAAAAAGAGACAAAGTGGTGCCTTTGTGAAATGTGTTGGCTGCATGCAGTAGAAGGCACCAGCTTTTCTTTGAAGGTGAACAGTTGCCATTTCTAATAAGGAAACTGCGTAAATTGGCCAGTTTGGAAACTGGCAAGTAATTGGACAGTGTTTGCACACAAGTCAGCATCTTCTATGCAAACTATACAAACTATAGGTGCGTGTGGCTACCTGCTAGGAAGTATTTGGTGCAGCACCACCTTTACCTTTTATTTCACCCCAGCGACAGCCAGCAACCACTTGCTAACTGGTTGGTAACATATTTCTTAAGCGACCCAGGATTACTGGGGAGGTTACTGACCAATCTCTAGACCTGCGAGACTGATGGGAAAGAAGCAAAAGCATTTGCAAATGCTGAGTCCTTAAAGTGTATTAATTATTTTAACAGCTCATATATCTAGTTGTTTGTTACCATTGTGACATTTACTACAGCGGTAACACAGTCTAGACTACAGAAATAATACGCTTATTGACTTTCACCATATTGAATCAGTCCACTATACTTTATACGTGCTTTCGAATCAAGGAGGAGGGGCCTGAGCATCTGTCTGTTAAAATTTCCCATGAGGCTTTTTTCTGGTCCCTGATGACAATCAATAAGTTGGTGTAAATATGCTGGTCAGTTAGCAACAAAGTAAAAGCCGAGCCCAAATAAAGCTCCCGGTGGAAACAACAATTTCCTAAAGGCTTAAGCGTCAACCCATACCCAAAGTCCTGCACCGTGATATTATCTGCTCTTACTGCAACCAAGATGACAGGTCTTTGATTTTAGCGTGAATGAGCTCTTCACTTGAGACATCAAACAAAACATAAAGCAATGGGGATTTGAGAGTGATAGAAACCCCATTGATCTTCCGCTTTCTTCTTAATTTATATTTAACCATTGGCTTGGCACCAAAAAAGATTGTGTTTATGGCCTCCTAAAATCCATCATTAATTTCTTAGTGCTAAACCCAGGCCAAACAATGTCATAAATAATGTTAATCGCACATGAAACTGCATGATTTCACCGTCAACATTTCTTCAAACAGCACTGTATTTACCCCCGCTCCCACAACAAGCTGTTGAGCCTTAAAGTCTTGCAAGTACACTGCGAGTAGAAGAAGTAAGTGTCTGCATTGAATTGCATGAGCTTAAAATGGGAACTTGCTCAGATGCGTTTGGAAACTAATTGGTAGACAGAAAAACAGCAAACAGCTCTGGTGCGGGGAGCCGGGTCAAAGTAAATTCACACAACACAAACTCTGTTAAATAATATAGACTGCATATTCAGACGAGATGGTGTGTGTGTGTGTGTGTGTGTGCGTGCACAATGGTAGTGGTAAATGAATTCATTAATTAAACAGTCTAGTCAAACAGAATTTTTCCTCAGACAGGAGGAAGAACGTGACTTTGAACTAAGTAAAGCTGCAAAAACTGTTGGCAGGATTTGGCTTTTTTTTTTTCTCTGACTAAAAAAGGAGAGAAAATGATTTGTTTTTTTAAAAAAAAAAACATGTAATGTTTTTCTTTAATTGAATATGCAAAGTGGCCAATAAAATATAACTCAACAACAAACTTTTGTTGCTCACTTTTTTAGGAACTGGATAACTTTGAAGTACATTTCTTTTTTCTTAACCTGCTAATATGCCCTGTTTCCCCTCTGATGACTGCAGATTAAGCCCTCATGGTTTCACCCAGAGAAAAGTTTGTGACCACAGGTGACTGAGCCGACACTATGTTACTCTTCTCATCCTAAACTCACTTATTCTCTCGCTTCTTTAAATCTGTTTTGAAACATTTCATTTTGTCAAAGGGTTTTGAGGGTGTTTTGTATTTATTAATAGATTCTTTAAAAGAAATCCTAATTATTTGATGTTTTTTTATGATGCTGTCTTTACCTTCACTGAAAACCACATCCTTTGGCCCCTCTTTCATGTTGCCTGTATTTCAGTGCAAACCCTGTCTTGGTATGGCAATTCAACATACTAACCTATTTTATGCAGCATTAAGTAAAGAGGGGTTTATTGCCATTGTTTAGCCCTTTCTGACTTTTCAAAAATGATTTAAATACAATTACTTCCATCCCTTTTTTATGGCCTTTTTACCAAACTAGTAAAAATAGCTTCAAATACTTTAAATGTGGTCAGATGGCAAGCTAGTTCATTATGAGAGTGCTTCCCCTTTTAGACTCTTACCCTGGCACTCTAATGTATTTTGTGCGTGTGTGTCTGTGTGCGCCTTTGTGCCTGTACGAGATGTCAGATGTGTTAAATGAAGGGGAGCGAGTGAACCAAATCTGATATGCCTGCTCTATAGATTTCCCAGTTTGGGAGCGGATTAGAAGTTGGAGAGCTGCACATCCACCCTTCTATCTCTGTCTAATTGGCATGTCATAATTGTAAGTCCACAAAGCCCTGTGATGTCTGGACACCAAATGTGTAAAACCAGGTGTCTTTACATCCCACACTCTCCCAGTGATGAAATGTGCTATGTGAGGCCTGCAATTTTAGTAGCTCTGGAAACCGAAAAACCTCAGATCGGGGTTACAATTCAACATAATCGATGCCTATCGTTGCCCAGTAGCTCACTTCTTCCTTTTCCTTGAACTACAAGTGCTATGTACATGCAAAAAGATCTGAAGAAAAACCAACTGCAGGACTACAAACAAGCAGCAGAAGTGCAAAAAAAAAAGTGGTATATGACTATAAAGGCTGCAACAAAACTTTCCAGGGAGTTTATGCTAGTTTCACATAAGTCATATTTTAGCTTGGTCTCAAGTGTAGCTTCATGAACATGATGAAATGGCCTTTTAAAGTACTCTCAGAGGACCCAACACTTCAAGGGCTTCTTAGAACCCGCACCACTGCCTTGTATCACCCCGGGAGAGGGAGAGAAAAGAGGGCCAAAGAGAAATAGAAAGAAAACGCAAGAGACAGCGAGCAAGGAGGGAGAATACTCTAAAACCGAAATGCAAAAGAGTCAGAGGGGCTGAGATGAGCAGAGAAACCCTCACAGAGAAAGAGAAACTCGAAATGAAAGAGCACACAGCCCAAAAAACTTTTACTCTGAGCTGATCCTTAGATCAGATGAGATAAGAGCACAGTAAGTTCACTCTCTGCTTGCAGCTGAGTTCAGGCATTTCTTTTTCCAACTAACTGAATGTAGGACTAAAAGGAGGACCAGAGGAAAAAGAAGGCAAGAGCACTATGAGCGTACCCACTAGCTTTTAGTCAGGAAGCCTAATGAG
Source organism: Hemichromis elongatus (assembly GCA_015108515.1). Lineage (NCBI taxonomy): Eukaryota > Metazoa > Chordata > Actinopteri > Cichliformes > Cichlidae > Hemichromis > Hemichromis elongatus. The sequence continues at coordinate 18,180 of VUQR01006226.1, read as the reverse complement.
TTCCTGTGGGATGTGGGCTGCCTGTCAATCATCCTCATTCTTCTCCCAACACTTTGCCGTGTTGTGTCCTGCACATGCAGAACCAAGGGGCATGAAATAATTAAAGATGGCCAGCCAGCCGCAGTGTGACTCGGCTGTCTGGCAGAGGAAGGAAGTCACAGCGAGGCTCGCTCGGGCGTGGGGGAGACATTTGAATTAGTTGGATTAAAGGTTCGTAAAATACTGTACCCGCTTCGGCGACGACGACTCTGAAATGTGACAATGAGGTAATAGTGTTTCAGCATATTGCATAATGTCGCCGTGATCCCTCACTTATTGTGAAGGTGATGAAAGAAAAAAGTGGTGAGCAATGGATTCGGCGAATGATGAAAGGGAGCCCCTGCTGATAGGGCAGCTGTGAGCCCTTTTTTTTAAAAGACAAGATTGAAGAAAATGAGAAGGAAAGGAGACAGAAATGGATAGTGATTTTTTTTTTTCTAAAATAGGCCGTGCATCAAATTTTATGTCCTTAATGAAATATTTATCCCTCTTCATCTATACAGTAAGCAAACATGTGCAGGGAGGGGGTTGATTGCAGTCCATGTAGTCAATTAACATTTCTGTACCATACGCATCTGGGTTTAACCTCCTTTTTCATTTTTTGGCTATAAATGAAAATAAAGAAACACATAAATAGGAGAAGAGGGTACTGTGGGAGTGGGGAGCCAAAACAAAATGAGCCATCCCTGAAACAAAACAAGAGGATTTAGTATCATCTGCATGTGAATAGATCCTGCCTAACATCGGGAGCAGCAGTAAGGGCTTTATGTAATTGCAGATGAACAATGTCACAGAACCGGCAGATTGGGGGAGGGACAGCAGACAGGGTTGCGTGATGTGAAACATCTTTATATTGGAAGGAGTAAAGCAGTTGTGTGACTCTGCAAATATAAATTCAACTGTAAATCCCCCTTTAATATGGTCAATATTGTCCATGTCTTACCAAAAATATGTGATCTTACAAAACTGTCTGCTTTTGGGAAGTGAGAGCCTCTCCCGTAACACTGTTTCTGGGTCCGAGCTTGTACTTGCTTTTTCCTGCTCTCATCTTTTAACATGCTTCAGTACCGTGTCATCGGGATACATGTAAAAAACCTGATTCCACAACACCGACTTTATAAAAGATGAATCTTTGTCTCAAAAACTAGAATTTTTATATTTAGATGGATCTTATGATAAAGGTTCAAGGTTTCAAATTCAATCCAGACCCTGTAATAACATATTAACTGCTAACTTCGTGTCATGGATGGTGCTTGCATGTGCACCTGCAGGGGCTGATCGACTTCACCCTCAACTTTAACCGTCAAAAAGAAGAATCTGAGCTTATTAGAGCTTTCTACAAGGCAGCTTGCACGTTAAAGCTGGACATTTGTGTTCTCACCTGTCTCAGGTAATATCCAGAAAGGTTCAGGGCAGAATGTGTGAAAACAGCTTCTAAAAGCGAAATGTGTGAAGTCGAGCTGGAGCTGGATTCTCAAGTTTTATGATTTACCAGATGCCAATACACTGCACAAGAGTTAGTGATAGTTACAAAGATGGTATTAGCCCTCAATGACACAGTTCAGGAGACCAGTTAGCAACCCTATGACAACCTCCTGTTGTTAGAGGAAAAATGTGTATTATTGGAACAGGTGGTGAGTTGTTGCTTAATGTAGCTTGGTGAAATTTGTTGCATGGAGGCTGCCAATTTGTCTGCAAACACTTGCCAACTACTCATCTAGTGGTAATGAAATGTGAAAATGTGCAATGCAAACAGAAATGGAGGACATTTGCCTCCATAGTAAAAGTCGTGCCTCACAACGAACACATGTCAAAAGGGACAACCTTTTTTTTTGTGTTTCTGGTTTGTGTCATTCATTTTACAGTTTCACTACAGCTCGGCAAGTGTTTTTAGAAACTCAGCATTAGACATACAGAATATGGGCAGCTGTGTTAACCAGTTTCACCTTGGAACTACCAGCACCCTCTGGCAACCATTCACAAACTGGTTGGGGAATAGATGTTTTTCGAGAGCAACCTGTGGTTGTTCTTCCTACCTCTGCGGCTTACTTGTGATTCCCAGGGTATTTAAAAGTAGAATGGGAGGCAGAGTCTTCAGCTTTCAGATCCCTCTTCTGTGGAACCACCTCCCAGTTTGGGTTTGTGAGACATTCACCCTCTCTACTTTCAAGATTAGGCCACAAACGTTTCTTTTTGATAAAGAATATAGTTAGGGCTGGATCATGTGACCCCGAATCCTCCCTTGGTTATCCTGCTATTGGCCTAAGCTGCTGAGAGCCTCCCATGATGCACTGAGTGTTTCTCCTCACTCACCTTTTTTCACCCGCTATGTGTTTATACAGCACTAAATTCTTAGTTATTATTAATCTCTGTTTCTCTTCCACAGTGTCCCGTCTGTCCTGTCTTCCTCCCTAACTCCCAACTTGTCGCTGCTCATGGCTCCCCCTCCCTGTCACTAAGTGCTTGCTCATAGAGGGTTGTCTGATTGTTGGGGTTTCTTCTGTATTATTGTAGGGTCTGTACCTTACAATATAAAGTACCTTGAGGAGAATGTAGTTGTTAATTGACGCTATATAATTAAAATTGAATTAAATATGTGTGTATGGCATATGTATTTGCATTGTAAAATATATATTTTTTACAGCAGCGTGTGCATTTTTGTCATACCTGATGAACTGAATCAGTTAAAATGAATGAGAATACTGGGGCGCCCTGAAGACGTGGGAGCAATAATTACCCGAGTGTGTAAAGGAAACAGTCAGGGGCATTTTGATAAGAAACTAGTTTCAGTTGAAGAACAAGCAGAGATGCTTTGCTAGTTGAAGTTACTGTTTTGTTGCACCATCAATCCACCCCAAACTCCTCCCTCTGTGAACTTAGTATCTCTATAAAAGCATCATACTGTTTCCTCCTTCACTTCAGAAGAATTCCTATATCCACTCGAGGGCCTTCTGAAGCAATGTGAATGTAAGCAAATTCTGAGACATTTCCTGAAAAACATGCTCTTGTTTTACTGGTCCAAGGTGACATTTTCTTATTTTGTCCAAACAACAGCACAAAACAGTCACACAGATATTGAGCAACTCTCACAATCAAAAAGCTGTAATTAGTAGATGTTTGATACATATGCTTTAAAAATAACTAAGCAAGATATTTTTCCGATTGATTTTCTATTAGCGGCATAATTGCTGCCCAAGCCCAAAGTGTAAACACACATAACTTCAGTCATGCTGTTTGCTTGGTAGGTTATTGTGATTTATCCACAAGCCTAGGCTTTGTGAACAGCCAGTGAGCCACCGAGGTTAATGGATGGCTTTTTTTTTTCTTTTTTTTTTAAAGATTAATTTATCCCTGTTGTTAAAATTCCCAGCTGTTTGCTAACCTGCAGTTCATACCTCTACAGGAGTCTTCACACAGAGTAAAAACACACACAGTACAAGGTTAATTGTTTTTCTAACTCTTAATAAAAACAATGTATTGTATCCTCTTTGGTTGGTGTAAAAAGCTGGCAGGGAAAGGAAGAGCTGTTTGTGCCAGGGGTGATAGGATGGGCACCGGCTCAGGGGACGGAGTGTGAGGGTGTAGAGTGCAGCCAAGGTTGACCTACGAGGCGGGGCAGGAGAATTGGCCCGGGATCTGAGGCTGTGGTGTGAGGACACTGGGGAGCCACTCTATCTGTGGGCATGGAGCCAGCTGTGATCTACTGCATTTCCCTGCCTGACAGACCAGTCACTCTGCCGAGAGGAGAGAATATGAAGCTAACAACAACAAGTTAACAATCAGAAAAGAGGCAAAGAACAAGAATTAGGATTTTTTTTAAAAAAACTTCTGCCTTTAAGTCTCTCCCCAAAACTGCGTTTTTCTATTATTTCAATATTTATCATGCTTTTTCTTAAAAACAATGACTATTAAAAAATTAAGTATTAAATCACTGGAATATTTTTTAACCTCGCTCCTCCTTAAACATTTTAAAATCAAAATGAGCAACCTTTGATGCTTGCAGGTTGATTGAATTGCCATATTGTACAAATATAATGGTTCACCCTCTTATAAGGTTTAGGACTAGTGATTCCTATACGCTGCTTGAAAGTAACCAGACAAACTGTTTTTTTGTGTGGAGTGATTAGGTGGTCCATGCCTTCGCAGGGTTTAAATGAGATTCTTCGACCGTGACCTGATGCCTAAAGCCCAGACTACCTAGTTTTTCCACCAACTTCTCCAAATGTTGTACGTCTTGCAAATCAGGATCAAGATAACTGCCAGCTAGATCTTTTGTACAGCAAATCTGCAGCAAATTTCTGTGGTTGACCCTCCTTTCTTAAGCCACAGCTTTATCCCTTTTGTTTTCCAGTTGGTTTGTGGCGCTTTTCCTCTTCTGAATCAAAGGCATGGAGATAGTTGGGTGTTCGGGGCATGATTTTAGCCTAAATAACTTTTCTTCTTATTGCACACAAAAAAAAATGCTTTCAATTGTTTGTTAACCAGTCTTTTGCTGTTTTGTGGCATGACGGCAAACTTGTACAAAAACTGAGAACTTAGTTAAAAAATCTAAAAAATAACGTTTTCTTTACAATTTTGGACACAGAAGATTGTTTCTAAATGTTAATATTTCATCCTCAGGTTTTCTTTATTTTTTAAGTGCATGTCTATAGTGATCAGAGTTTTCATGCTTATATCAATTTTTCCTAAGAAATCAAAGTGCTGCTGTAAACTTGGCTCTCTATTCTTATAGAGAGAGTGGCACGATGAGTTAATGCAGCATGTTGTGTCCAGGCTCCTTGAGGCCAGGACATAACAGTATCATCTTCACTTTGTCTCTGTCACCCAAAGGAGTAGCTCTTAAATGCACTCCAAGTTACTGCAGCTCACATTATCAGTTCTGCTCAACCATCATCTGCCTTCTATTTTTTCCCCTCCTTTTCTCCACTTTTCTCTCCCTTTCCAATTTCCCCTCTCGGCTCTTTTGCCTTCTCTTCTCCCGTCAT
>VUQR01006225.1:24232-53262 GCA_015108515.1 Hemichromis elongatus | reverse complement strand
TTTATATGTATTAGAGCTTGACCAATCCGATATTACGTATCGGTATCAGTCCGATACTGACCTACATTACTGGATCGAAATAAAAAATGTAAACCGATCCATTAAATTTCACAAAAGCACCTCACAAAACTTGCTACATGGTGTAACCCAGCTCATGACCTTAGCACGTCAGGGCTGAATGCGTCACGTGATAGAGTGGCTGTTACCTGTGAGACCTGTTGGTGGTCTGGTGGAGCATTTGGAGCCTCGCTACGTGCTTCCAAACCATAGTAAATATTAAGTCTAATATATACACTAGTAGGCTATACTTTTCCTTTGGGAAGGTATTGTGCAGTCTTTAATTCTGTTAAAGTAAAATGTTGAATCTATTTAATTATCGAAGAAAAATAATTTATTTCTGTGCATTTGTTTTACACGTGCATTGAATTAAAGTTGATTACGTCAATGAAGCATCATGAGGCGGAGGGTGGGGGGGTGGTTCCCTAATATTTTTTGCTGGGAGTTGGCAACCCTATTAGTTAGGTTGTTTAATATTTCTGCTAAGTACTGTTTAAAATACCAGAATAGAGAGGATGGTGTAGGTTTAAGTTTATTAGATTGATCAGTATTGCTGAACTCTAAAATATTTTGGGTGCAGTGTATTTTTTGCATACAGGTATAACAGAATAGCTTTAGTGTTTTGTTTTTTAAAGCTTAAGTATGAACTTATACAAAAAGCAGCAAGATATTTATAAAAAAGAGTTATATTGATTATATAATACACTATATCGGATTCATATCGGTATTGGCAGATATCTAAATTTATGATATCGGTATCGGACATAAAAAATGGTATCGTACTATATATAAATTAATTAATGTTTATATTTTAAAGTAGAGCTGCTAATAAGGGTTACCTGATTGTTACTGTGTTTTTTTTTTATTAATTTTGTAGGGTCTTTGACTTTACATAATTTCCCCTAGGGATCAATAAAGTATTCTGATTCTGATACATTCTAAAGCGCCTTAAGTTTCTTTCTTTCCCACCTTTACACTTGTATCGCTGTGATTTGGCACTAAATAAGTAAAACTCAATAGAATAGAACTGAATAGAATGGACCTGATTTAATACCTGATTTAATTTTTGTGGATAAAAAGAGTGGACATGACATTCAGAAATGAGAATTTTTGTTGGTGAAAAATATTGGTATCTGTGTCTCTCACTCTCTAAATGCTAACATTTGTCCTGTATTTTTTTCTCATCTTCAATAGTTTTTTTTTCTTTCCCACCTTTCCACTCCTATTTATCTCTATTCGCTCTCTTCTTCCGGCTAAGCCATCCAGTCCAACACTTAAATAGAGGAAACATTGTGCATTCTTCAGAGCCACAATGCCACAATCAGTCCTGACACACACATAAACACAACCTCGCTCTGACAGCGAATAGAAATTGCTGTATCCTCCACTCAACCAGTAAGGAACCCTGCTCAGATGCAAATACAAATGTCAGCTTCCTTTCTCCTCAAAGGCAAAGTCAGCTCTGCGAATGAGTGGGATCTTAAAGTCATGTAATTGTTTTTGGCAGATCATTGTATTTACTTACTGTATTGAGTCAAGCTAAGCCACTGGAAGGTGCACACCGATGAGGAAGAAATACATCCAGACACATGCAACAGGGATATAATGAAAAAAAAGCAATTTTACAGCTCTAACTGGAAAAATTTTAAGTGATATTTGTGAAACTATTAAAAACCTCTAAATGATTCACATAGTTACTTCCTTAAGTACACTGTCTGGCACAGTACTAACACCAATTCCCATAACAAAATAGCTTTTATAAACCCACATAGCAGACAGATCCCGCCCGGATCTGGTGTCAAGCCGGCGCTGCTGGCTGACTTCTGGCATAGTAAGTGGTATGTCATCCAGATATGGGCCAGGCCTGGCATAGATGATGTTTATGTGATGGCATGCCACATCTGGCCCAATTGAGGTTTGGCTTATGTGGCCCAGGTTCATAGAAAACAGGTCTGACCAGGATCCTGCATCAAGCTGGCACTTCTGACTGACTGGTGTCATGGTAGGGTGTCAACCAGATGTGGGCCAGGTGTGGCAATGATGGCATTATTCATGTTCCTCTTTTTCTATTTTAGTTAAAAGACCCAGATACCATGTTGCAATACTATACTGCTATATTATACTTATTCAAAACCTAGTGAGGGTTTACTCACCTTTACCACTGGGTGGCTGTAGCTCATGTGGTACAACAGGTCACCTACTGATCGAAAGGTTAGTGGTTTGATCCCTGGCTCCTCCAGTCTGCATGTTGTGATGTGAATGTGTATATATATATATAGATAGAAAGCACTTAGTTTAAAGAGATGGCATGTTGTGTAGAGCACTTTGAGTAATTCGGGAGAGTAGAAAAGCACTATATAAGAATCAGTCCATTCACTGTCTTACCAGAGTTTTGTCAGGTTACTTTTGCACTATTCCACATAGCAAAATTATATGGCCCAGATCTGGCCCACACAATGTGCTTACATGGCCCACATACCGCAAAGAATGACGGAGGTAATCCACACATGGACCAGCACAGGACCACCAGTGTGTCTGAAACTTGCCTTGTGCTGGTCCATGTATGGGCCACCTCTGGCAAACCACATCTGGGCCATTCTTTGCGGTATGTGGACCATGCATAAGCACACTGTGTAGGCCAGATTGGGCCATACTAATTTTGCTATTTGGGAAATAAGATATATCACACTTCAAAATTTGCTTTCATCTCAATAACAAACTGGAATAATATCATTTTCTTTAACACAACTGTGGCCCCAAAGTCATGTCAAATCATATATCACTTCATCAATTTATCTACCTTGGCACTGCAGCAGAGAGGTGATGAAGTTTGGCCTCATTCATAATCTTATTATTGCCGCTCTCTCCTGCTCTGGACCAAGGCCAAAACACATATTACACAAATAAAACAAGAGGCAGACAGACCAGAGCAAGGTGGCAGCTCTCTCCTCTCACAGAGCTCTGTCACCGAATGCCACTGAACAGAATGAAAGGCAGTCCTTGACATTTATGTCCAAATCTAGAGGGATCCAGAAGAAGTCATGTGACATTTGCCCTGATTGAACAGCAAATCTGATGTAGCCAATCCTGCCAGTGTCCTTTTAATTTAACAGTGAAGCTGTTTGTAGTTGCTTGCAAAAGATAAATAACAACATTTTTATGCTATGTTTAATACTTGTAGAGCAACTAAGGCTACGTTCACACTGCAGGTCTTATTGCTCAATTCCGATTTTTTGAACAAATCCGATTTTTTGTCTGGTTTTTCACACTACAAATAAAATGTGTGTGCATACGCGCTCTAGTGTGAACGGTTCACGGTCCTCAAAGCGGCCTTGCATGCGCAAATGAAGACATCACACACAAAGTGCTTTATGGAAGTATGGTTTATGGAAGTAAAAATGGCGACCCTTAAAGTTTAGCTTGAAAAGAATTGTCTCCCCAAATGCTAATGAAGTCCAAAACTTCAGTTTCTGTCCATTGACTCGCTCATCTCCAGTTTCCGCTGCCATGCTTTCTCGTTTGTCTTCTCCGTCGCTGATAATTGGCGTCTTTTTAATGCGACACGATGGTTTTAATGCGACACGATGATTTAAACAGCAGTCGCTTTCTAAAACATCGGATATGTATTGGATTCAGTACCACATACGAAAGTGACCTAGGTCAGATTTGAAAATATCATATTTGTGCTGTTCAAACTGTCATACCATGATCAGATACGGGTCGCATAGGGTCAAAAAAGTCAGATTTGATTTGCTTTCGCCTGCAGTGTGAACGTAGCCTAAGACTTAACTATCCTCCTGGGCATTTTTCTGTGGATACTTTTTTATGGGAATAACTAATTACCTTCAATCAGACAGAAACTTACAGTAATTGCATCATTACTGTAATCATTTTACATTTTATGTTAACATGTTACTATATTAAGTACTTGTAATCCTGTTGTTACTTGCATTATTCAAAATTTTATATAATGTTTAATATTATATAAAAAGACAAAGAAATTAAATTTCTTCCTGGTCATGAGCTGCTACAATCAGATGATTTCATTTCTTGTGCAGGTACACAATGATGTGCTACGTGATCGCTAGCGACACAGCAATGTTAGCATAACATAAATAGTGAAGCTGGAGGATGAATGGGAACTTTTGGTTAGGGACAAATGCAATCACATGGCAGGATGGTGTAAACGGACCAAACTTCAGTCAGGAGAACAACTGAGATAATCCATCCACAAAATGAGGTTAGTTATTAATATACTGCAACAACATGGGAATAGAGCAGCTGTGAATCAACATTAATAAGTCAATGGTACAGAAGTGGAGAAAGCAAGAAGAATGAGTAAAGTAAAGTTAGACTTATCTGACTGTTTTGTTTTGCTTAACGCGCTTTATAATCTGGCGTGCCTTCTGTATGAAAACAGACCCGTTCATTGACAGTGCGCCTTTAATCTGGTGCGCCTTATGGTCTAAAAAATACGGTAACTTTTTCCAGACAGGTAATGAGTGTAAATACAGGTTAGCAGTTGCCATGCAAGCTGATAATTATAGTCATATTGTCTAAGTGATGTACATGGAGTGGATGATGCTTAACCTTGAGTATTGTGTAGAGTCAATAAAGTAAAGAGAAAAGCTCAGTTTCAGCACTTTAACAGGAAGAAAAAGAATATAGTTAGTGGAGGGCCACACCTTATATTTTGACAGTGTACACTTAAGTAGAGACAGACACGAATCCTTACTGACCATGTCCAAAACTCTAATAGTGTGGGAAGTGTTGACAAAAAAGACACAGATACAGACAGAAACAAGACAATCACTAAGGAAGACGAAAAGAAAGGAAAGAAAGAAAGGTGTGGCAGGGAAGCACTCATCATGGGTCTGAATTTACAGTTGTATTTAGATGTCATCTGCAAAGGTTAGTGTTTCAGAGTTGACAGCGGCGTGCTGGAGTGATCACAGCTCAATCAGCCCGAGCTCAAGCTGAGTGTCACTGCCAGGGACCATCCATTTGTTATGGCACTCCTAATGGATATGTGGGCTGCATGGAGACCATAAATTACAATTACTCTTCCTGGCTCTTTTAGCTCATTCACCATCTTTTTTATTTTTTGCTCTCCTCTTTTCCTTTGCTTCATTTCTTTTTATATATATTCTCTAACATTATTTTTACTAGATTTTTTTTTCTTCACAGATTCTTCTTTTATTGTTCCTTCCTTTTATTTATTCATCAAGGCGAAAGCCAGAGCTTTCATGAACCTTAGTGTAGAGATGAGACATGGGCAAAGGAATAACGTATGCAGGTGCAAATATCTTTCTTTAAAATGAGCAAACAGCCTAGTTGGCCTTGGCATGGAGAGCACAGTGTATATTATTAGATCCATTGTCCATCATTAGGTCCCCTTCTTGTACGTAACTCTCTGTTGAGCTCTTCTGGAACAACAAAGGATTCCTAGATCACAAAGGAGAAAAAAACGGAAATCAATGCAATCAGATGGAAAGACATTGTCTCTGTGAGTGTCCTAGGAGATTTTACCAGGCAGTCGATATGTTATAACTGCCCTTTAAGGCTGCAGAGATTTTAAAGGCTACTGCTGAAAGCTGGTCTAATGTACAGGCAAATCACATGAGCTATATAACAATATAACATTATAACCTTGCTTTTTGGTTCACTGTGGGAATTTGTGCTTGTGTGTGTTTGTGCATGTTATAAATATAAATGAATGAGGATTTACCAGAAAGACCAGTGGAAAGAATCTCATCAAAATGCATTTTAACCAATGTGACACATGCAAATGTTCAGTGAAATAAACATGTACAACAATGAACAAATGCATACAAATACATTAGCAATTTGTGCACTATGGGTGTCTCTAGCCCCAAGGAGAATTCTGCTCTGTTGCATGTAGGTCCTTAACCCATCTGAGTGTGAATCATAGTCTAAAAGTCAGCTTGGTTAACCCTCTGAGTTCCTCTGCACATCCATTCAGACAGACAGACAGCATGTTTCAGCTTCACTCTATATAGAGCTTATTCATGTCCAGGGTATGTTTATGGGAAACGAGAAGTGGCATCCCTTCATTTAGATTAATTTATGTACATTAACCCTTCTACACGTAGTGGTCATTACAGTGGACAGCTATTCAAAGGCTGTTTTCTTGTATTTGTGTCAGTGTTGATGTTGAATGTATACTTGCACATAAACCACTACATTGGACACACACTGGTCAGCCAGTGATTAAGGTTGTCATAATTCATGTATGAAAGGGTTAATGAGTGAACTTACAGCTATAGCAGGGAAAAATTATTTCCCACTGCCACTTTTTGTGTGTTATATCACTTTAGTTTAAACAGCTTGATTTTTTTAAATTGGACACAGCTCTCTTTAAGAGCTTTACTTTCTGTTGTGTCTTTAGGCCAATCATTCACAGTTTGTGCAAGCTTACATGTTCATTTAGGAAAAGTATGTGTAAATCAGGGCTGTTAATGTTTATTCATTAATGCGGATTAATCTGTCATCACGATTAACGCGATTAAAATTTTTAACGCAATTAACCTATCTGGAGCGCAGAATGATTCGAAATCCCTGAAATGTCTCTGCCATTGCATTTCGGGCAGTTTGTCCAAAGTTTTTTCCATTCTACGCTCCAGATAGGTTAAATACATTGAAAACGCATTTAACGTTGACAGCCGTAGTATAAAGTTTTACATATAATTCAAGTCAGTTTTATTTTATAGCGCCGAATCACAATAACAGTTGCCTCAAGGCACCTTATATTGTAAGGTAGACCCTACAATAATACATACAGAGAAAAACTCAACAATCATATGACCCCCACTTTGGCGACAGTGGGAAGGAAAAACTGCCTTTTAACTGGAAGAAACCTCGGGCAGAATCAGGCTCAGGGAGGGGCGGCCATCTGCTGCGACCAGTTGGGGTGAGAGAGTGTTTTATTTAAGTGAATATATACTGTATAGTCACTCAAATAAAACAAACTGAAAACCTAGCTATGATTCTTGCGTGCAGATTTGACTGCATCATCCCACACTCAGTCCAGATATCTTGCTGAATCAGACTGTCAGTGAGGGTGACAGAGGCGTTCACATTTACATGCAAGTGAGGCAAGCATCCACACACAGCAGTGAGTCACGATTACATGCCCCTGAAGAGGTATTGTTCATTCTGTCTAGTTGGAAAACATCTCTCCAGAGATGTGACCTTAGCTGCTGACAAAGACTCTGACCTTTGCATCATATTGTCTGTTAACGTATCACAGACTGTTTGGTTGTATAATTTTAGAGTATTAAAAAAATAATTATACCTGAAACAGTCATCCTTCGAATATACAATCATGATCTGTAACGCTACATCACAAACAAGGTGACTTAAAAAAATGAATGAAACAAACAAACAATATTGAAATGACAGATCCAGCTTATTTCATTTACAATCTCATTCGAACAGTGGGTGGGTACTGATACTGAATACTGAAAGAGTACCAATGTCGGAATTCCTCCCTGTGAGGAAGGGACTGGGAATCATTCATTTAAGTGTAAGTAACGCCACTTTTACAGTTTTGTAAAATAAACGAATAAAGAAGTACATCCAAGAATATTAAGTAACTCATTTTTTTTGGTGAATTTCTCAGTGAAATAATAAAAGAAAGAAGGCCCAGGATAAATGCATTGAAAAAATAAGTAATTTACTGGTGGTCTAATTTATCCAATTTATTTGTGAGAGTCATTATTCTGCAAACTTAAGCCAATTACTATCACAATAGTTTTGTGACTGTGCACTTTCCTCCTCACACAAAGATGTGTGGAGCTGACAGTGTGTTGCATTACTCTAGGTTTAATAACAGAGTGTGAGAGAGAAAGCATTTTAGTTGTCTGATCCTTGCACTCATATCAGATCACATTGACCACTGTTTGCAGTTCATGAAAAAATGTTTGCGAATATACAAATAAAAGCTGTTGATATAGACGCATGAAATACACTCGGAGTGTTCTCCGTCTGCTGTTAGTTTCCTCTCTTCTACATTCGCTCTCCTCCTACCTACTATTGTTCCATCCCAAAGGAAACACTGAAGACCAATCTGAATGGACCGAACCATTGACTCAATCGTACAGTGTATTGACCTGAACGATTTCCAAGTCAAATATCCGAAGAGCACATGTCTAATTAAAATTACACATTACACAAAAACACCAAAGAAGGCTAGCTTTATCAAAAATGAACCGATTTTACTGGCAAACCTACTCATTAAGAGAATCATTAATTTGTAATACAACAAATTATGGTTGCAAAATAGCGCAAACACTCAAAAGTGACCCATACATGAATAAAATGTGTTTTTCCTGTTGTCTTTCACCTTAAAGCACAAATGTCAGCCTCATGATGTCACAGGAGGAAATACCAGTGGGTCACCAAAGTCAGAGTCATCATCTGTGGATCAAGAATTTCTGTACAAAAAGCCTCCGCCAATCCAACGACAAGACAAAGTGCACATATTTTACAATGCATTTAAAAAAAAAAAAAAACTGATATGACTGCATTTGCAATATTGCTAGAGCCAAAGATTTACTGCTTGGGAACCATAAATGTATGTACGACTGCCACTGCTCAGGCAAACCATCTAGCTGCTGTTGAGTCTGCGTCATACTGAGCCAAAGTGTTGGATCAAGCAACAGACAGAACAATCGACAGTCCCATCCCTTGAGCAATGCTCTGGCATGGGCAATAAATGGTTTTATTTGTATTCAGCGTTCACACTGAAAATGGAGCTGTAGACTGTGAAACATCAATATACCACGTGTACAACAGTGTATGTGTTTTTTGAAAGAATTTGTTTCAAAATTACAATGCGGAGTTAGGAAACTTACTGCTAATACTGGCCCATTACATATTCTTCTGTTAGCTGTCACCTGACTGCAAAAATTATTTCAAGCGCTAAGCTAACGTGCAGATATGAATCAAGATGTCACTGCAGCCTGGAGGAGTGACGTCTCTTTCCCCAGTCAGTCATTGCTGTAAAATCATGCTTTATGGGGTTGATGTGGTGAGCAGGAACTTAGGAGCCCGTCCCATGTGACCTATGATTGATTGTCAGATTCGAGTACTCACCTGTGCAGCATCCAAAGATGGTGGTGGATAAGCATATTCATGGCTGCCCGTCTTGACCTTTACGAAGTAATTAAGGGCCTGAGCTCACTGAAAAGAGCTGAGTGCTCATGCGCTCCACAAAGCTGCACTGGACCTCAGTGAGTTGTCTGCCTCGCTGAGGCAGAAATTAGATTTTTGAAATCCATTTCATGTTGTAAGGGTTTGGTTGAACAGCAGCAAAAAGAATGAATGGTTATCTTTAAAACATTATGCATAACTACAGCATTCATTTGTTAGTAATTTTGTTAAATATTTTTTTGAAAAGCTCTTTCTGCAAAATGTCGAACAATTTTTTTGTCACAAATGAAGGAAAATTGTATTTTCCTTCTTCTCTGTACTTGTGCTCTGACAGCTGTGACCGCTCCAGCGCTGCACAAACCTAAACACTGTATTTAATACTCGCTCCCTGACCTTGTCTGTGAGACTTCCAACAAACCGTGCCACTAAATTGGACGGACTTTTAAATGGCTACTTCAGAGAGACCACACAAGTAAATTGGGAGAGGCATTTAAACTGGAGTTTATTTTTTGAGAGACAATTTAAATGACACTAATAAAACTCTGTCAAGTTCCATGTCTATTAAGCCACTTTAAAGAAATTTTACTATTACTATCTCTGCCTTAACCACTCCCTAGGAAGATTGTGAGTCTGTTTGTGAGGCTTCTGAAAACTGGGCACATTTTTTTAGAGGCATGGCAAATATCAAGCACCTGTGCCTCAAGAGCAAACAGGATTTTAAAAGTGTTTTTTCCCCCTCTACTAAGTAAATAAGTAGGAATGGTGTCCAACGGTGTCCTTTTCTGATAAAAGCTTCCAAATGTTTATGCTGAAATTTCCTTGGGACTGTAGCCACAATAAATCCTATTATTTTCTACATGCAGATTTCATCCGCTTATTCCCACCTTAAACTGAGGTGCTCTGCTTCTCTAGTTTAACCATAACCCAAACTAATTACTTGTGTGGCATTAACATGACCTTAAAAAATTACTGAAATAATTGGTGGCAGTAGCTTTCTCTAATCATGTTTTAAGAATCTTCCAGGTTTCTACTGAGAGGCTGTGTGCTGCTAAGTTAATTGCTCTAGAAACAATAGGTGAAGCAAAACTGGTGATTAAAGCTGAACACAATATTGTTCAACTACATCATATCTTTGGGTTTAGATTGTAGCCAATTCAGCTCAATTAAAACCTTCCGTTCCAACGTCAATAAAACTGATCCATGGATAGCAAATTTAAATGAAGTAAAATGTTAAGTCAAAATTACTGAAATTAAGCCTAAGAGAAATCTGTTGTCCTCTCCTGTTGGAGTTTTAAAGCTATATGTAGCCCCACTCTGTAAGTCCAGCACGTTTTAATCAGTAAACTGACAGGCAGGAAAAGATTAGGTGTGCATCATTAATAATAGCTCTATTTGGTTTGCAGTGTATGCCAGTACAGTGAGCAATGTGAAGAAATGCTGTAACCAGATGTAACTGAGCTCAGACGGATTTACTAGTTAAATTGGGCAACAGCTGAGTAAAGGTGGTACCTTTACTTTGTAAATCCAGCTGAGGAACGAAATTTTACTGTTATTGGAACAGTAGGCAGGGGCTCCACTAGTTCTTTGTGCAGGTTTTACTTTTTTTCTTTTGTGCAGACTCTGATTTTAAATTTTTTTATTATAATTTGAATAATATTTAGGTTGCAGTTGAGCTGAAAAAAATTACATTTAGCTAAACAGTTTTGCCTTATGGTGATGGAAAATGTCACAAGGTTGAGGTGAGATATTCACAACGCTGAGACGTTCCAAGTCCCCTTACACAATGTATACAATTACGATGCTGCTGACAACTGTAGGGAAGTGTGGGATGGCATTATCACCTGTCCTTTGACAAAAGATGGTGTTTCCCGTGTTAAAAGAGATACGAAAGGAAGCACCGGAAATCCTTCTTTAGCATTTAGAAAATTCGACAACATCTTGTCAAGGCTGCCACTTAGATACTTCTGGGTCATTTCACTCAGTTAGGAACCTTCCTAAGCAGAAGAGACTATTCAACCAGAACCCAAGGCTTTACTTCTGTGCAGTGGGAGCAGGTGGTGATGCATTATCCACTTTAATGTACAGTTTATGGTTAACATATCTTCCTTGAAATAGGTCTAAGCTAGGTCTAAAACCACTGAGTTACATTACATGTTTTATTACTGACCTACAACGACTCACTAGCCAGTTTTATGTGCCTGGTAAAGAATTAAGCTATGGGTGAGTTTATATAAAGCGCACTATTCTGCTGTGGTATCATGACAAGAAAAAGCAACGACATGCTTATTTTGTCCAAACATGAACAGAAAATGGATTCAACTTAAAACAACTTCTTTCTAGAAACAAACTAAATGCTGATCTGACATGAAGTGAATATTGTTGTGGGCATTTTTCTTTCCATGTCTGCTGTTTGTCTACATCTGTGTGACTGGGTGGAAAGCTGAATGTGATAGCCAGCCGGCCGGGGCTGTTGACCTTGGAGGACTACCTTCTGGCAACAGATCTGCTTCCTGCATTGATTTTTATTTTCATGGCTGGGTTATTTGGGTTTCTACCCTCGAGTCTCAGCTCAGCTGCCACCAAGGTCAGTTGGGGAGAGAAGGAATCTGTTTTTGCCTCCATTAGTTTCACACCATAAGTAGATATGGATATGTTGTCAGAATCTTTTTATCTGCCTACTCCAACTGCAGTTACCTCTAAAAGCTGTATACAGCCTTCCTTTCTTTTTAACTTAGGGAAGAAATTATGCTAAATAAAGTTTCTTTATTAGCCAGAGTTCAAAAATAATATATTTATAACTAATAAAGACTTACAGGTACAGTTTTAAATGTCAAAAATGGCTAAAATCTTGATACAGCATTTATATGTTACAAAATAACAAATATATTTTCCTAGACAAAGTAAAAAATAAGTTACCTGATGACTTCTAACTTTAGTCTTCATGCTAATTATCTCGACTTATAAAAGGGGGCCAATCTCATAAACCTTTGAAGTAGATATGCAGTGCAGGAAAGTCAAGAATGAAAACCAGTGGATTTTATTTCAAGGTTAGGCAATGCACGCTCTCTTTGATCGTTACAATAGATTTATTCAAAGTTCTCAGATGTTTTCTTGACTGTACAGTTCTACGGGAGAAACGTCGACACAGGGATGTACAGCTCTTGATTTAAACAGGCACTTATGTTATACCCACAATCTAGACTTGAAAATATTCACTCATTGCACTAAGCGCCACCTGGAAAATGAAAGACCCCGTTTTCATGATTACAGCATAGACCGAAAAGTTTACAGGAATGAGAGACAGATGTACTTAACACCAAAACACACATACACCCACCAGCTAAAATGTGGTGTCTTGAGAAATTACGCTAAAGCCTTTTTTTTTCTGACAGAGCTCACCATGGACACTAGACTAAGCTTGAGCTGTTCAAAATACAAAATACGCATTTCAAAAAGTGATATATGGTCTGATCCAACATCAGCTACTGAACAATCTGTGCGAGGATGAATGTATACATCCTGTGTATCCAATCAAACTCCAAGGATGATGAACAGACCCCCCGTCCCCCAGATCTCATTGACAGGGACCATAACTCTTAATAATGCAAACTACTTCGATTTGTCTTCCAGTGGAAAAGATGACCTTCTTTTGACCTTCTTCCACCAAGTCACCAAAATCAGTCAAAGCACAGAGTATGTCACCATCCCAGCTCTGCTACTCTTCACCTAGAACCGTCCACTTAGGCCTAACCTCCTTTTTCCATCAATACAAAAGCTGCCTGGGGCCATGTGAGCAGGGCTAAGAAAACATCAAAGAACATGTTGCACCAGCATGCACACACAGATCTCTCACACACAAACACACACACTGTTCCTGGTTGTCAGGCCTTTCACACACCTTAAGGCACTGAAAAATGATACCTCCCTATGCCAGCTACTGTTTAATTTTCTCTGCAAACGATTAAAAATGAAATTAGAATGCAGTCTTTTCTTCACTCTCCTTTTCGCCTCTCTCCCTTTTACCAGCAAACTGAAGTTTCTCACTGACTCGCAATTTACCTCAAACAAAACTATCTCTATTCAGTTTTACATCCCACGTGGGCATTTCAGGTTGTGTAAAGCTGCAGCATTTCAGCACACACACATTGAACCAGACAGTAAAATTGTGACAAATGACTCCACACCACTGATGGAATTTAAAGCACCTATACTGAAAATGTGTGTTTGTGGGGAGGGCGGGATTAAGCAACACAACGCTGAGTAAGGCACAACAACAAATGCTGCTCTCTCAATAATTAACAAGGACCTAAACCACCCCCCTCCCCCCTTCAAACTGCCCAATTGCCACACACACACATCACTTCTGTGTTCTTCTATTTTTTCATTTATCAGTAACATCTACATTACACTGCATACGCACAGATCCATCATGCCTCCATCACCAGATGGGAGTGCATATGCTCCTGCTGTACATGTTTATGTGTATACATGTGGGGTAGGAGTTTTGCATACGTGAATAGCCTCCTAATGTCACACTTTGTGCACATGCACATAATAGAGTGATGCAAACACAAAAATGTTTATTTCCTTTTCAAATAAGTTAAATTGTCTTTTTTTTTTCCCTTAATGATAAAAATGACAAAACCACGAGGACAGAGGTCATTGCAATGTTATTTTGTATTTAAGGTTTGTTATGAAGTGTCATGCGCTGCCATTCCTGAGAGACATCAGCTAAGCAGGATCAGCCATCTGGGGCTGTTCAGAGGGAGATCCGTATTTCCCCTGGGTTATACTGACATGGTAGTAATGGCGTAAACTTGCTGCCATCTAGTGGATGCAGAACAGCAAGCACAGCGGCAGAAATCATTGATTTTCATGATAATTTTACAGAGTCAGTGTATCATATTTGGGGCATGTTACTTTCCAATCAGAAATACTATTAAAGGGCTAATTGTGATTTTTTTTTTTTTATGTTTGTTTAAAAAACAGGTAATAGTTTTGGCTCTATAAAGAGCAACTTTTAGGTTACTATTTATTTAGATTCCTTTTAGATTCCTTTCCAGCATTACTTGTACTTTTTTATTCTTTTTCTTACATTTAGAGATTTTTATTTCTTCAGGGAGACCATTCAGATTGAAAGTCTACCACAAGGAAATGTTAAAAAAAAAGTGTAAAGAAAAAAGAAAATGAATCCATGACATATATTATTTTTATGCTTATTGTTAGAAGCGGGCCCAGCTGACCAAAGAGCTGGCCTTTTGTAACGATCTCTGGCAAATGATTGGCCTACTGTTCCCACACCAGCCAAAAGACGTGTCAATTAGCTTTGAATGGGCCAATAGGTGTAGGCTTGACACCTGGAAGACAAGAGCAAGAGAAAAACAACAGTGCCACTTATCGTGGCACGTAACACCTATTAACATCTGTATAAGTTTTAAGTGATGGATAAATCCCAAATTAAGTTCTTAAACTGTACATTAATATCACATGTCATTTTAATCCAATCAGCTTTCAGGCCCAGTAAATTGTCCAAAATTTGATATAGTGCTGTTCCACTTGAAAAATGTGTACACATACACATCGAAGAATAAGAGGGATGCAACTACTGCAGACATGCTTTAATAAATGACATGACACTATTAAGTTATATTACCATAAAAAATAATGACGTAACAAAAGCACAAGAGGTAGGGAATAAATCCAAAAACAGTCAAAGTAACTGACTGGGCTATCAGAAAGGAAAACATATACTTGATGAAGGACACAAGAAAGATGACTCGGTTATATAAAGATACACACAAAGGGCTGATAATTGATTGGACACAGGAGTTTGAATAAGATACTGGTGCATAAATTTAGTAGGTGATAACAATCAGGAAACAGACATCAAAAAACTTTTAATGTAAAACTGAAAAAAAAAAACCCCAAAAAATGAACAACTGACAGACATGAAACGTGAAACATGGAAACACAAGGACCAAAGTGTGAACAAGAAATACTGGAGAGCAACAGCTGAAACTAATATGGGCAATGAGGCAAAGGTAAGTAAAACAGGAAGTACAACTGAAAAAAGGAAAAATGTATTACAGAAAACTATGAGCTAAAGATGCAGAATATTTAAAATGCAAAAAATAAAAAAAGCAATTAAGAACGGATTAGATAAAAACCTATGAAAGAAGAATTCACCATAATCCAAAAGACTCAGACTATGTTCTATTTTGTATAGTAAATTATTGAAAAAAACAAAATGATGTAACAACAGTAAGTGGAGCATCATATCATCATATCCTTGATAGCTAAGTTGGTAAATCATTCTAAAAACCAAAGACAAATATTACTCAATTGCTCCCATAAATTGTTCAATATTCTCCCATAATTTTCCTAACAAGGAGTTAAGAGTCCTATACAGAAAAAAAAAATCAACGCTTGTCCCAAATCTTGGGCTCATGAAATACAGTAGCAGGCTACATTTCATTTCCAAATATCTGAGTTCCTACAGTTAAAAGTCAATCTAGTCTCATTCAAATAAGTAGAGCTAATAGTGCTAATGTGAGTGAGAAAATTGTTGTAACATTATATTTTATTTCACTGGAAAATGTGTGATACATAAAAATTAAATCTATTCAGTGTTTTAGGCTAAGCCACAGAGGCTGGTGAGCTATCCGCAGTGTATGCAACCTTAATGTGGAGTGCCATGCTAAGGGATTACTCTGACAGTTAATTCCTTCTCAGGAGCATCATCAGTTTTACTTGTTAGACTGTATACATTTGTTTTATTGTGATAGTTTATTGTTGTCTCTAAAAGTACACGGTGTGGAAGCAGTTACTCAAAAATATCTGTAATGTGGAAACAAGTGTAATATCAGACACTAGCAAACACATATGCAAACACGTAAGCAGATTCATCCAAAAATATCATCATTATGTGTGAAATACAACAAATATTAATGGTTAGGTAATAAATGATTTTTTAATGAATTTTTTAATGATTTTTTATTCTGTTCAATTCTTTGTTGCCATTATTGCGCAAGCTGGTTTACAAAAGTCTATACAAGATGTAAATTCAACAAAACACGATGATTTTTAAAGCATTTAAACTCTGTGTCTAACTGAAATGAGTGTAAAGACAACATACCAAATTCTGAAAGTAAGAAATTGCTATTTGCAAAAAAAATGCTCCCGTTGCCCTGTTTTTTTTAATTGCTGAGGTTTCATTCATGACGGATAAAACAGGACCCTCTTACTATGGTGTAAGCAGTGTGATCACATTTTGGAGAGTGCAAAATTATGTAAAAATTAAGATCAATTCTTAATCAAAAAATATCCAGAGACACTGAGCAGCACTGTCCTGCACTCTCACAATCGTACAGCAGAGGGTGACAAAGGTCTATTTAGAGGCAAAAACACTTACTGACGTCTGTCATGGATTCAAATGATTGATTC
Organism: Hemichromis elongatus; assembly: GCA_015108515.1. Taxonomy (NCBI): domain Eukaryota; kingdom Metazoa; phylum Chordata; class Actinopteri; order Cichliformes; family Cichlidae; genus Hemichromis; species Hemichromis elongatus. The sequence continues at coordinate 36,588 of VUQR01006225.1, read as the reverse complement.
GAAATCTCATAAAAATACGAAGATTGAGTGGAATTTTCTTTTGCTTGTGCTTATCAGAGCTTTCTTAAAATTGCAGTATTAATATCACCTAACTGTTTATATAATTATGCAGTCACTGTAGTGGAATGTTTTTTGTGTCTGGATGCCCAATATCTTTATTTACAATTAGCAAAGTTTTGTTTATGTGAAATAAAGGGACCAAAAGATAATCATGAAATTCTATGAATATACGGGGTATTAATAAACAGCTGTAACTACTGTACTGTAACTGCTAATGTACATCAACCCCCATGTCATCAGATTTCCACAATATAAGCTCATCATCAGGTATGTACTAAAACACAAACACAAATAAAAATGTACATTTGCACGCTGATTGTGGCTAAAATCTACAGAAAAATCTTGGCCTGGCAAATGGAGTAAAAGAACCAGAAGTCCCAGTGATGTCAACAGGCCAACACATTGAGTCTGTCTCTTTCTTTCTCTCAGTGTAACGCCTTTCTTTTATAATTATTATCCACACCCTGCTCATCTTATCTTGAACCTGTGCTGTAGACATAACTGCTGAAAAAGTAAATGCACCTGTAGAAATATGCATAAATAGAAAGAGGAAAGTACATCATCAGTGGCTATTCTCAGCGATGCTCCCTGTTGTTAAGATAATGCTGCAGAGGCAGTGTGTGTTTGAGTGTGCGTGAGTGTTTATATGTGTAGGGTTGAGGAGGGCAGTACGGTCACAGGTGACTGTCATGTTTAATAATGATTATCACCACACACCTGCGCCCCCCACGCTAATTAACTGGACGCATATGCAAATGAGTCCAGGGAGTTAAAAAAAAAAGAAAAAAAAAGGCAACTCATGGAGTGGCAGCGAGCGGTTTTTCAGCTGCTAGATTTGATCAGGGTGATGAACGCCGAGCGATGGAAGCACCAGTGGTGGCAAAAACAAGGTGAGATAAGAAAAAAGAAGGATATTAAGAGTGAGAGAAGAGGAAGCAATGAGCATGAAAAACAGAGAGAGAGCAGGAAGTGGAGGTGAGATAGAGATTTTACTGAGGTGCCATATTGGGAACAGGTGGACGAGTGGCCTGTTGATTGGGCATATAGAAGAGATATGGAGGAGGTGGTGTGCTGTTGTTTTGTGTGTTATAGTGCAACCAATCCAGGGTCACAAAAGTCCTTCAGCATGTTGTCAGAAATGGTAACTCGTGCTTCCACCGTTTCCAGTAAACACTTAACACTTTCTTCATTTTTGATTATGGACACCATCTATTCAAAATGCTGAATTCACCACTTGTATCTCAACACACTGAGTTGCTTTTCCTCCGGTGTTGCATTGTAGCCCAGTCTCTGCTTCAGATTCACTTCACAGACGTGTGTGAAGAAAGAGAGAAAAAGAAGAGGGAGCGCCTTTGAACCTTTTTCATTTATTGCAATGCATTCCAAACACGCTTTCTATAGCTCTATACTGTGATTTGGACCATGCATGCATATACACCTACCTCTAACAAAGCAAATTGCAGTTCATCCAACTCAATGGCCCCAATCTCAGTCGGGGGAGGCAGGCTCGTCACTCACACAGATAAGGGTGAATTAGGGTCTCGCTCTGGGTTTTACATTTCAATTTAGCCTCCGGCTTCAGAGCCATTAGGGGCCTAATCTAAAGCTTGGTCCACAGAGCTCTCTTTCCCTACCAATTGCAATATTGTTTTATTAACTTTCCAGTATGGTGGAATGAAGCTCCAACAGATTCATTACTTTGCATTAAGTTCATATTAGGGTTATTTGTGATAGGAAGACCTCTTATTTAAGAATATGGAAGTAGTCAGTGTGTTTGTAAAGCTGTGTTGCTGTATCACCAGCTGGTTCATTTGGGTGAGTTGAACAGAGTGTTTGAGTGTAATTGCAAGTTGATAATGTGCCTGGGCATGCAGAATGACCAAGACGGCGCCTGCCAACAAAGTGCGGAGGAGGGAGGGATCGTTTTGCAGGTGCAAAGTCAAAAGGGGACCACAACTCTTTAAAGATAACTCTGTGAACATCAGGCAGTGTTCTAGTTTCTGTACAAGATAAACTCTTCGATGCATTCACTCTTACCTTTTGACTGTGAGTTGTTTTTTCAAGTAATTACAGCATAAATATAAGAGTCATGTTCAATTATTTTGTTGAAATATTTAAGAGACAAATAAATTTAACAGAGCTAAATGGAGATAAATATGTGTTATATACAGTGCAGGGGAACTTGCAGAAATGTGCATGGAGAGTATCATTATATATAATTCATTAAAAAAGTAATTAGTTCATTTTTCCTACTTTGTAACTTAGGTCAAAGTGCCCTTCGAACTTCGAACTCTCCACAACAATATGCCACGACTTCTTAATTTAATACTTCTAGAGTTTGGGTATAGTTTAAGAGCAGGCTGTCCATGTGAACCAATGTAATTCCACAAAAATCTAAAGGATGTTCATATACAACTTCATATTACAACACCTTCATATCTTTTAGCTCTTCCATTTGTAAAGTTTGTATAAACTAACCTTACAATTCTGACCACCAAGTACACTGCCCAGACTGTCATCTCAGTGCAGAAAGATCACGCTAATTTCATCTCTGTGGAACAACGCCAGAGACAGCCAACAATGCCTCCCCCAAACAGTTTGAGTAAAAACTAAAATCAGCCATGTGATAAAACAATGCAGTGCTTGTTTTGGTGGGATTGTACTGACTAGGATACCAGTGTTAACATGCTATCGATTTGGAGCCAAGTTGGAGTAACAGATGCATTCGTTTAAAGGCTTATCTGTATTTACAGACTCTGGATTTTACAACTCTGGAACTGCATCACAGCGTTAATAAAATATTAGATGGAGACAAATATGATGCAAATACAACAGAAATACAACATTCATTTTATGACATAATCACAATGAATACGGATAGTACATGCTCTTCCAAAAGGGAATTCTTGTGGTAACAATAAGAGGATTTTCTGTAGTGATCTCAATGCATCTCCTCGTACATGTGAGCAGCTCTGGAAACTGTCCAAATATGATTTTACCAATGTTTAACTGTCAAGTTATTTCTTACTATTGGTTCTATGACATTTATATGGCCTTCAGATTGGGTCTTTGCAGAGTGTCACGTGTACTGGTGTAAAGCACACCACCAATGGAGTCATGACGGACGAGTGTGGGTTTGGAGGTTGCCAAGAGAACGGCACTTGTCTGACTACACTGTGCCAAGTGTAAAGTTTTGGTGGTGGTGGTTGGGGGGGGGTCTGGAGCATTTGTTAGCATTTTAGCTTTGTTGCCCCTTTGCACCAGTGAAAAGAACTCTTAATACTTCAGCATACCAACACATTTCTGGATAGTTTCACGTTGGAACAGTTTGGGGATGGCACCTTCCCATTCCAACATGACTACTCACCAATGCACAAAGCCAGGTCCATAAAAGACATGAAAGAGTGAGTTTGGTGTGGAAGGACTTGACTGACCAGCACAGAATCCTAACCTTAATCTGACAGAAAATCTTTTGGATGAATTAGAGCAGAGACTGTTTGCCAGGCCTTTTTGTCCAACGTTAGCGTCTAACCTCGCAAATGTGCTTCTGGAAGAATGGTCAAAAATTCCCATGAACACACTCCTAAACCCACAGAAGTTTAATCTGTTATAGCTGCAAAGGGTGGGCTGACATTTGACAACTCTATAAATTAAGAATGGAATCTAAGGAAGATGAGCACACAAACAAAACCACATTCAACACAAACTCTAATCTTCTGGATTGTGATTTGATTGAACACTTTCTGGTTGTGTTGTATATTGCAGCAACCAGCAACTTTGGACATGTTGGACACTTTTTAGAAGATGCAGGGGTTTGATTATAAAAAAAAAAGCAATAGTTGGGCTGTCTTTTCAATCTTAATTTGTTCTCACTCTGCCCTCACCAACACACACACACACACACCCTGCCAGTCTGAAACAATTATCTATTCTATCATAACTGCAAACACTTTTTTTCAAGTCTGTCTGAACACCCCCCACTCCTCACCTCCAACACACACGCACACAGCACCCCACCCCCTGGCAAATTTTCCCACACAGTTTGGGTCACTATAACCCGCTCTGGGGTTTTTGGTGTGACCAGTGCTACTGAGTCTGCTAGCAAAGATGGTGGTGTGGCCTGCCAGCATTCATTTGTGTATGAAAGAAGGATAGAAAGCAATGTTAAAAAGAAAACACACGAAGAATTACAACTCCCAGAAATGTATTGGACTGAAGAGAAGCAGCGTTTTTACCCTACTGGGGTCTTCATCAGGCAAAATATGAGAGAGAAAAGAAAGAGGGGGAAACATGTGGTAGTAATCTGGTTGTTTTACTGTCTGGCTCTGGTGGTGAAAGTGTTGGGCAGGGGCTATGAGCGGTCTGGATCGTGTCAGAAGCCACCGGAGTCAGGTTACCCTGACAGACCAGACTGGAACAGAGTACAGTTGGGGGGAGAAAGACAGAAAAAGTGGGAGAGAGAAAGATGAGGGGGTAAACAAGTAAGTGAAGAATAGGACTGGAAAGTAGGAGAGTGAGGTGGTGGATCTGAGAGAGCCAACCTTCTGACTTATTTCCTCCTCCCTCAGGACATTTATATTAATCTCAGCGTGTGTGTTTATGTGCAGTGCTTTTATGTGTATGTGAGAGAGTCCATGTGTGTGTATTTGTGTGTATGTGTGAGTGAACCTGGGCCAGAGGGCTCCAAAAGACAACCACTTGAACTAGCCCCAGCTGAGAAAACAAATGGCCTTGACTCTGTCTCCCTCTTCTCTTCTTTTCCCCTCGTCCAATTTTCATCTTTTTTCCCTGACGATGGGCATTTAATCAAGCGAGGAAGCTAATCAAAGCCAGAGAAAGGCTCCTGAACCCTCAGCTATCTCCTGCCTAATCCTAAAGCTCTGTTTCTCATTTGCCATTGACCTAGAGGACCAGACTTGTCCGCTGAACTCCCGCCACCAGGGCATAGGGGGAGTTGGATTGCTGGAGAGTTTAGCAGTTAGCAAAAAGGTTATTCTGTGTGTGTTCATGTGTGTGCATGTGCATAAATTCATATTCTGAGGCACAGTAAAATGAAATGTCAACAAACCTCTTCAACTGCAGCGTATAAAACATGCAGAAGATGAGATGAATAGGGTCCAGGAATGAGGGAGTACAGAGGTAAAAGAAGAAGTGAGTAAAGGAGAAAAGCAGGGAGGATGTAGGAGGCATACGGGGTCACTAAGGTTGAGGTGATAAGTCGCCTGCTGGGGAATTAATAGGGAGCAGATGGGGCTACCTTTACTTAATGTAGGGGTGTGGATGCAAGTAGAGAGATTTATCAGTCTGTATGAGAATGGAGTCTGACAATGGCTGATGGGCCAACTCCCCCACCTGAGGAGGATTTAGCACATTCTTCCCTTACTGTGAACTGGGGGGTGTTGGTTGAATGGCAGAAGTTTCTTGTCAGATAGAAGGATTTAAAATAATAAAACGTGATGGGTTTTTTTTCCTTTGCATGATGAAATGTGCCGAGGTTCCTCAATGTGAAGAGGTTTGCTATTGTCACTGTAAATGCCCAAGGTTCCTTGATAATGATTACTTTAGGTAGATGAAGGACACTCTTTCAGTAAAAATATGTGTAAGTGCACAAGGTTACAGGTTTCAAGAGCTTACAGTTTGTGTTATCTTTTCACTTGCATGAAGTCAGGTTATCTCTTTGTCTAAAATGCATTATTAAACTCTAATCTTACATCTTTGAATCATCCAAGGGAACCAATTCAAAGTAAATTGTCTCTGAAAAGATTAGCAGGTACAATGTAGTATAAGTAATCCACTTTTTGATAATAGAGAACTCTAACCTCTAAATGCCACAATCAGAAAACTACACAATAACTAAAAAAAAATAATGTAATTCAATGTTCATTTGTAGCAGATTGGGGTTGGGGGTGTGATGATTTTGCAGTTTTATCCTCTTAGCCTATAACTAAAGAGAAAATGGTTCATCCATTTAAAAAAAAAACGCATTATACCAAAGCAAAACAGACTTTTTTTTTTGGGACATAGCAAAAACCTTAATTTTATGACCTGCATGACTGACTATGTAATGTCTTCCTCAACTTGACCCAGTCTCAGTTATTTCTATGGATACAGCAAAGGAACCAGCTGAGTGGGCCTATCATTCTTATCACTTTAGTGATAATGGCCGTCACATAAAAGATGACCCCGTGAACTCCACAAATGCCAGAGTGGCCCAATTAGCCACTATGCATTTCATACAATTTGCAAAGGGCAAATGTTCCCAAGCTGTAATTATGTACTCGCATTGCCCACCTTGGATGACCTGCCAACTAGTCTTGACGTCCATCCGTTGTAGAGGTCGCCATGACAGCGCTGGCAAAAACACAGAGAAAAATGAGCTGCGGGGTCTACCATTGTTGTTGTAATTGGTCAAGTTGTGCTTGTTACCTAGTAGCGAATACATAATGGATAGTGCTGATTGCACTGCAAGATGGACAGGGAAATGTCACTGTGGAGGATGGATGTGGTTGTGAGTAGGATGCTGTTGGTTGTGTCTACAGTTTAGCGGTGCTGCCTGTATCATCAGCGGCTATTAGTTATAAAATAGGACAAAATGTCATTTTGTGACTTTTGTAAGACCGTGAACACCTTTTATTTGCTCCTGTGTGCAAGGGTTTGCTCTCAAGCTGACTATATCTGTTCATCTACAAAAGCAAAAGAACTTGAATAAAAGATGAGCAATTACAAAAAGTCAAAAACTATTACTTAGAAACCAAACAGATACAAAACAGAAATAGTCATATTCAGTTTTAAACAAACCAAAACTAACTATCAGATGTGTGCAATGGTTAACCACACACATTTTTACTATACAATAGATAAATAGTATTTTGATACTCTTGCTAACAACCTTTTATGTTCAACACATGGCTCAGATTTTTCAAAGGGCTCACAGCGAGAAGGTCCCGAGCTCGACTCCACCATCTGGTCAGGGCCTGTTTGTGTGGCGTATTCACATTAAGTCAAGTAATGTGTTAAACTACTTGTCACATCACATTGTTACGCTGTAAAATGACGTGAAACACATCGTCACATAATTACCAGTTAATAATATAAACCTATAAGCAGCGGTCCCAAACACCAACACAAATTTCTATCTCAATGAGGACACATGTACGATCTTTCTCTTTGTGTTTATGTCTGAACACAAAACTCACAATACAAAGCAAAGCTGAAAACCAGCCAAAAACTTTAGAAACTGAAGATACTGACTGCTCCTCACTGCTTTTGTGACCTGTTAAAGATCAGAGTCTGTTGGCTGGGTTAGGGTCAAGAAACACTCTGCCTTTAAATCACTAGCTTCTTGGCTAGTTTTGTGTTAGCATGCTGTCTGTGCAGATAGTTGAAAAGAGCTGATGTTGTGTTAGCAGTTGTTTCTGTCCTGCATGCACTTTCCACATTACCATTGTCCTTTTGAGCAATAAAGAAAAAAGTTATGTCCATATCTCCACTCCACTCAAAAGCTGCTCTGCGATTTTCCTCCTCTGGCACAGGAGCTGAAGTTAGCTGATTGTGGCACCAGTGCCTGTTACTTTGTAATGGGTGACACCCAACACTGCTTAGCATGCTTTCTGTGCAGATGCTTTCTTTCTATTCTGGCAGATAATATAAAAAACCTTTAATTTAAATAATGACATAATTACTGTGCTATAATTCAATTACAATATAGTAATTAATCACATCACACTCAATACTGTCCAGTTTTTGCTCTGTTTATATATTTTGCTTATAGGCTCCTTAGAAGAGTCAATTTTCTTACCTAACACGAAGCAGAAAAGAAGCAAGAAAATTAAAAAAGCTTTTAACTTTTACAATTTTTTCAAATTTCACCTACTTCTTTACAATGATTAACTATGGTAATATCTCTACATCCCCTTTGAACATTTCTTGGAAATTATTTGAATTATTTCAAGTGAAAATATGGGCAGTTTTACTGACAACAGTCACAGATTATAAACAATTCTTTTAACAGTTCAGCTGGATGACCTCTTAGCTGGTTCCAGGTACTCCTGCTGCTGCGCTGCAGCAGTTTTCAAGAGATGCTGCTGTGAGGCCGGCCCTCCCTAATGTCTCCATTGCCTGCACCTGACCCTGCTAGCCAGCAGTGGCCAAATTTAGTTTGGATACATGCCACCATGGGAGACCCGACAGGCCCATTAATCAGTTGGAGTCTCCCCCCTACTCATCCTGCAGGTCAAAAAGGGAGCAGCACATACACACATAACAAACACACACGTGTCACAATGCACTATAAAGCACACACTGACTAAACAAATGATGAAACTTGATGAAAAGAAATTTGACAGCAGTGGTCTTCCTCAGCCCTGTACTACCTGTTTTAAATCCCGCATCACCTCTTTTACACTCACACGCGCACACACCTGGTCATAGCCCTCTATCACTCCCAGTCTGATCCAGTCTCATATCCCAGCTCTCTTCTTCTCATCTGAGCCAGGTTTTTTGGCAGCTGGCCCCTGGTCAAAGGAGATATCCACACACCTATACCCTTTGCTCACATAAGGGATATGAGGGATGAGGTATGAGGGGAACACACATACAATGAACCAACACAGAAACCTAGGCACAAACAGTTGCAGTGACCCTCAAGTGCACAAAAACAATGATAAAAAAAACCCTTTGACACACAGACAATCAGCAAAATATGATGGACTATAGATGTGAAGTGGGGAAAAGAGACTTGAAATATATATGGTTCAAGGCCAGACTGAATGTCACGTTTATTATAACATGTCAGGGATGAACTTAAAGTGCTCTTGCCTTTGAGATTAGGCACAGAAATCTGTAAATATGTTGAATATTTTTCCATGGATTTCCTTAGATCACCTGTTTTTGGTATGTGAAACTACAACTTTCTGTTTAAAGCAGCAGTTAATTGGCTTACAATCAGTGTTTACCATCTTGCAATTAACACTAAGAGACAATGGGATCTGAAGACGTTCCCGCCAGCAGAAGGCAGCTATTGGGCAATATCCCTGAGGTGAGGAAAGATGCCAGAAAGTAACTGCAGAGAATGTGTCTGATAACTACTAAGCTTTAATATGCAGTGTCACTGGTGCACTTATCCTTTCTAATGTGAAACTCTGCAGGGAGATGAATGGTGGGATTGGGCAAGATTAATGAAGGTTACCAAAGTCCCCAGATGTTGCTGTGGTAATTAGAGGCCTTTGTTTATCAGGAAAACAAGTCACATCAAGAGCAAAGCATTCATTATAATTTTTCATAATCTTAATAATTCAAGTGTAGCTGCTTCATTTTGTTCCTAATTTATCATGCTAATGTTATGAATAAATCTACATAATTCCAATACTGCCTGTTGGATCAGCTAGCACCACACTTTGATTAAGTAAAATATTGAATTTGTACATCTATTCTTGACGCGGCATACACGCAACAAACAAAGAGGTCAAAGTGTACCGAGAGATAACATGCAATTCAAAAAGCACATTGCTTTATCACTATGTCGACTTGCAAAGATATTAATAATTAACCTTTCTCTGCAGTCACTCTTGAGAAGTCAACTATTCAAGGACTGTTTCTTCCTAATATAGCTCCGCGGACAGTCAAAGCCGCATTAAAATGTCCACTTGATGAGGTGAACCGATGGCTGAGTGGTTCAGCATGTTCAACTCTCAACCCAGACCTTTTCCGAACGATCCCTTGCTTTCTTTTCTAGGTTTTTCCTGGTTATCACCCCGTGGCCATAAAACGTAAATTCACCCCATTCCTTGATAAAAATCCACTTTATTTGGCCTTTTATTATATTACTAAATAGTTAGCACCAAATAGACTTATTCTCACCAAACACTTGAAACTACAGCAATTTTAAAAAGTACCTATTTTAATTTAATCCAAAATAATGATTAAAAGGTAGATGACCGTTCTGGTTTTCACAAGAATACTTGTGTAGTTTGCTGTCAGTGTGAGGACTCAGGGACTGAGCTGGACAGCACTAGTTTGTTTTGTCTCGCCCCAATTGTCTTGTCAAAAATCAATTGGAGATCACAACGTGGTTTTGCAGCAGGAGGTCAGCCCTCGCTACGGCGTAAATATTTCATTCCGGACTCACGTCAAGGGGCTTTTAAAGATGTGTGCTGGACCATGCTCCCCTCTTGTTGCCCTCTGAAAGTGACAGGGCTTGCGTTTTAGCCCACTTCAGGACCAGGTTAAATCAATTAAAATCTATTATTCATATGGTTGTGCAGTGACCTCACAAAAGCCCTTGTAATTTCAGAATAGAAAGGAGAAGAAGGAACTGGCACTGAACTTTGGCTTCACAAGTTTTCAAAAGAATACAGAGAACAAGTGACCTTGTTTTAAAAACCAGGCCTTGGAAGCAAAATTGCAGCTTGAAACATGGTGTGCCAGGATAAGATCTGAGTCAAAGTCCTAGGAGTGCCCATTCATAAGAAGCCATTATCATTAATACGGAACATAAATGGATGCCGATTTGTTTCGTGATCTGAACCTCATGGCTGTGCACAGCAAACGCTCTATGCATCTCGGGGAGAAAATTGGCTCCACATTTTGGATTGCAGGTAAATGCAGTTTTTCACTTAGGCTGGAATGTATCATCTTTACCACCAAGCTTAAAAATCACATTCACAAGGTCATTCCTAACATCTGTAGCTGTGCTCTCAAGGCAAAGCATGGCAAGCCTTAATCGATTGTTCGGAAAAGTGTAACTCTATTCTTCTCTTTCTAAGGAAGATTTTCAGTTGCTTCCACAGATGTCAGGAGGCAGTTGGGTTGGATAATAAGCAGAGAGGAGTCAGAAGGAGAGGAGTCATTAAGACATGCTCACATATAATCATCCTAACGCCATCACCATTTCTCTTTTCTTTCCAACAGTCTATCCTTTTTCCTCTACTTCTCCCTCTCACATGAAAGGGCTTTTTTCACTGCATGGCAAATGAAAATGATGGAGAAGCTGAAAAAAAAAGGAAAGAAAGGAAAAGATGAAAAGTGGTTTTGAAGTGGTTTGCCACATTAGCCGTCTCCCCCCTACTGACCTTTCAATTTAAGCAAACAATACATTGACTCCGAGACACACCAAGCTTGGGTATTCATGGAGACGGGAGTGCAGCTCAGAAAATAGGTAAAAATTATATGGGTGGACAAAGGGAGCAGTGCATAGATACACAGATGGGCTTGATATGGATTGTACTGGGGAGAGAATGACTGAACATGTGCAATCTGTAGTTTTTGTTGTTTTTAGAACAAGAGAACACATAGATGACCGTACATCATGCTAACATGCTCACAACAATTCAATATAACATTGAACAGATGTGACATCTATGGTGAACTTGAAAATGTATCTTTTTAGCTTTCAAACATTTAAAACTTAGCATCAGTTGCTAGTTAACAGTTTAAGCTTTTATATCTTCTATAGGCATTTGTTTATTGAATAGCATTACAGGGGCAGAAGTGTAAGCAGAAATGTCCAAATCTTCCTTTCCCAAACCAGATGAGAGACATCTCTCAGAATCCCTCCAGGGTGTCCTGTGTCTGTAACAAAAACTGTACCTGGTTAGATGTGACTGAAACACTTTACTTTAGAGATGCAGGGAAGGCATCCTGGCTGGATCCTCAAATCACCTCAGCTGGTTCCTTTTAATATGGAGGGGCAGTGGTTCCACTTGGCAACAGAAGGGAGAAAGTAATCCTTTAAAAAAGGATGTGACCTCCAGCAGCATCAGGCTGTCCAACCAGTTAGGATGATGAAGGCATAAACACCAAACAAAGTTACCACACATGTACATCAGTTCCTGAAAAAAAAAAGAAATCTGCTGCTTTTGCCTAGCTAGTTAGCAGTTGTGTTAGCAGCATAAATAGTGGGGTCAGCTCCTGCTGGTTGAAAACTGTTTAGTGGTCTCTCCCTCTTCTCTTTGTGCAAAAATGACAATTACATTCAACAATGGTCCAGGTGTCCACAAATAACTTTTTGACCTTTTTGTCAATGTAAAGAAGAAGCAGTAGTGAACATCAATGAACAAACAATGCAGCATGCATTTCAGACAAATTAATATATTTATAAATGACTGGATTCACTCGCTGGGTCCACGTCCTCATTTTAGGTCTGACAGCATTGTGTTAGATAAAGGTGAAAGGCTCAGACGTGAATTGAGCTGCGGTTTGGAGAAGGTCTCGAAGGCGACTGGGGGCGGCTCTGGGGCCCGGCAGATCCCCATGTACTAAATAGAAGTGAAGAAGTGAAAGAATTAAAAAGGGATGGG